>CABHPP010098477.1:25045-43853 GCA_902168425.1 Peromyscus attwateri | reverse complement strand
TGTGTGTGTGTGTGTGTGTGTGTGTGTGTGTGTGTGTGTGTGTGTGTTTTACAGGACCCAAAATTCAGGATCTGTTCAGGCCAGAGAAACTCTGTATAATTGTGCTATACAAAGCCCCAATGTAAACTATAAATAATTTGCCATATGCTTAAAGTAAAAGAAAAGCCATTTGAACAAATAAATTGTGTGAATAAAAGCATTAGTATGTGTTTCTATTTTTAGACAATAGATACAAATGTCTTAATAAACAGAATTTTACTTCATCCTGTCATGTTTATGAGAAACAAAGTGCTTTAAAGTAGTTTTATTGGAAATTTTACTCATTATTTCTTTTTCCAAAAACTGTTTTAGATTGTTCAAATCTAAAATTTTCATGAAGAAATTAAGCTTTAAGCAAGTGTATTCCTGCAGATCAGTAATTCCAACACTTGGGAAACTGAGGCAGGATACTGGCACAAGTGAAAGCTTGCCTGTTCTACACAGCAAGATCCAGGCCACCTGGGGCTACATAGTCAGACCTAGCCTCAGGAAATATGAAGAAGTTAAACTTTGATTTAACTTGCCGTTCTGAGTAGGAAATTATGTTTGTATATATGTATATATATATATATATATATATATATATATATATATGATTGATTGATTGAAAGATAAATAGATACAAAGGAAAAGAATAAAAATATCCAGTAAGCTACAAATTTAATATAAGTTCAATTTTTCATGAGCCAAGATTTATCAAATGCTGTAATGAGATCAAGCTTGAGATATGAAAGAACTTGCAAATATCAGGGATGTCCCTCAGCTACACATTTTTTGTTTTATTCTTTTAAATATATCTTTCTAAATTCTAATATATTTTAAGTAAAATATAATTACATAATTTCCTCACTTCCATTTCATCTTTCCAAAGTCTCCTATGTTGTCTCCATGTTTTACCCCTGTATCCCTCTCAAAATGATGACTTCTTTTTCATTGCTTTCTATATTGTGACTGATAGATGATAATGACGATGATAGATAGATGATAGATAGATAGATAGATAGATAGATAGATAGATAGATAGATAGATAGATAGACAGATAGATAGATAGACAAATAGATAATAGAGTGCAAACTAACTTATGCCACTCGAGCTGATAATGCTTCCCACAAGTTCCATAGACGACCTAACAAAATTCATGTCCTTACTCTTACCTCTTATATTAGAGAATGCTATGCTCAATCCCACAGTTCAGTGATTTATATATTGTCACAAAGAGGCTTGGTTTGAATCCAGTTGGTAAAACTATATCCTGGGACTTTCTACAGAAAAATGTCAGCTTAGAAGGTTGTGAATTTAGTTTGGAATCACCTGCTGAGCTCTCAATGGAATATTGGATAATTCAGAAACCATTTCCCCTGTTTTTAAGACCAAAAAACAGAGAAGGAACTTGAATGCCTCTTCTGAAACTTCTCCCATAATAAATAGGTCAAAATTCAGTCTTGCGGATAAATAGCTGAATGAAATGTTAGCATTTAAGACAGTATATTAAAAACATAAGTCTAACAGAATTCCTTTTCCAAGTCAGCCTATCTGAAAGGTTCTGGAGTGGAAAAAAAAAACTCAAACAAACAAAAGTCCCAACATATGTTGGGAAGGAAAGCGATATTCCCTGTGAATATTTCTTGACAAATTAGCCTAACCTAGTATGTGTACACAGAATCTAGGACACCTTGTATCTTCTAACCCAATCTCATTATACTAATTCTAGCTGTGTTTTATTGTATGCAACTCTCTAGTTCTACAGAATTCAGCTACTTTAAAAGATGAGGGCAGGGTGGAAGTCAATGTCTTTGCAAGGCAGAAAGATGGCTCCATCGGCTGTGAGGAGGTAACATGTGCTTTTTATATTATTATCCCTTTCATTCCTCATCTGTCACTCCAAAAACTTTATGAGAATATCACTTATACTATCAAAACATATCCTTAGTCAAGATATAAATTTTCCCTTGATAGCTATATATTTAAAAGTTTTCCCTATCGATCCAGGAACTTGATTCCATGTGCTTAGCAGATTTCCCCTTTAGTAGGGGGAAAAAGTATCAAAGGCTAGAGTCTCCCGGCTCCCTAGTCAGTGTGTATTTGGCTAGCCTCTCTCTCCCACTGTGTGGACAGATGATTTCAGGACTAATACTTGACATATTGTCAGAAGAGTTGAAAGAAGACATGATACATGAGTCAGAAAAGACATAACCGGAAGGTGAGCACCCATGACAACTCAAAAAATAAACCATGGCCCGATGCTGCTGAAGGACTTGGGGTCGCATGCTGTGCTGTCTTTGACTGTAAGAGCTTGCTCAAAAATGCAAGATTTACTGCAGAGTAAGATCCTATGTGATTTTTCATCCCTGCTTTCCTTATTTCAATCTCTCTTATTCTACTTCAACCATTTTAAGAATCAGTAAAAGAAAATTTAGTCAGTTTCAGAATTCTGTTCTAGTTTTCAAATTACGCTCATATTTCAAATCACCTTTGGAGTTACAGTTAAAAACCAAACAAGAAAAAAAATATAAATGTTAAAAATCTAGAAATGGTGCATTCCTTGGGTTAATACAAAAAATGACAACAACAACAACAACAACAAAAAGTTACCCTGTAGTCTGTTTTGGATTAAGAATACCACTTCACACAGTAGTAAACACCTTCCTGATGTCAGGGCCTTCCCAATTCATTTGAGTTACACAGCATATGTTTTTCCTCACTTGCCATCTACTCATTCTCTGGCTTCCTAGCTAGCCTTTGATTTGAAGAAGCCTAGGTCACACAGGAATGAGCAGAATCACTAGAAATTACAGAAGTTACTTCTCTTGTTGTGAGGAACAAAAGGAAAGAATAAGAAGTAACTTCAGGGAGACTGGATTTATGAGGGCTCAGGATTTTAGAGAGAGGCCAATCCATCATGGAAGGGAAGGCATGGTGGTGGGAGTTGCTGGTATTTTGGGAGACTTGAGTGTGGGTGTGCGGGGTATAACACAACCAGCAGTCTGGACTTAGGTTACTCAACCTAGCTAGAGATAAACCTAAACCCTATGCCAAAAGACCTACTTTGTCCCAGTAGGGCACAGGTCTTGAAGCTTCTACAGCACCCTAAAATGATTAGCCAGCTCAGGACTAATGTAAATCATGAGCTTGAGAGGGGCATTTCATACTCAAATCACAGTAGCACCATTGCTTTTCCAGACTAAATTTAGCAGCTCTGGCCCCACCAGCTAAGGTATTTGCTTCCAAACACGTGATCTGACAATGTAAGTTCCATGCATAGAACCTACATGGTGAAGAGAGAGTAGCAATACTCTGATTATTGTACAAATTGTAATCTGAACTCCAAAAACATGGTATGCTAGCAAACATTCATTTGCACACACTTGCACACTAAACACAAATATATTTTTCTTTTAAATTAAACTGACAAAGAATAAGATGATATTACTAGATTGTCATATTCAAAATTGGTGACCCTCATGTAGCACTAGTTCTTAGCTTCAGTTGTCAACTTGATACAGCCCAGAGTTGTTCCAAGTAGTTTCAGTTAGTAAATAGCTTCCAGAAGAATGGCCTTTGTACATATCTATAGGACATTTTCTTTATCAGTTTAATTGATGTAGCAATGACTAGTCCACTATGCGCCATGCCATCCCTGGGCAGGTGGTCCTGGGTTGTGTAAAAAACCATGCTGATTGAAGTATGAAGAGGTAACAAGCCAATAAGCAGTGATGCCCCATGGTCTCTGCTTTAGTTCCTGCCTCCAGGTTCCTGCCTTGAGCCTAGCTCAGGCAATCCATGATGTAAGTCAAACAAACCCCTTTCTCTCCAAGTTTCTTTACAGTCGTAGTGTTTATCATAGCAAGATACCAAACTAGAACACGCGTCTTGAGACATGTTATTTGACTTATAAAATTTAACTCAGACTGTTTTCAACTAGGCATATTTATTTTGAATTTAGCAAAGCTAGCATGAAAATTGCAATCTACTTTATGTAAAGGGTGTACTTGAACAGCCCACATTGCATAGATTATAATAATTTGTCTGTCACTTGAAATTGCTCAATACAGCTTATTAAGAACATATATCATATTTTGAAATTCTTTGTAATTTGTGCTAGACAAGAAATCTGTGTGCTAAAAAACAATTTAAGTATGACATAGGTCAATATTCTTTATTTTACCCTTATTTTTATTCTAGGTAAATCTGTCTCAAATTTTGAGTAAGCTACAAAAAGTATATGAATAAGCTCAACAATTTTAATATATCATATTTCTTAGAACAGAATTATGTAGTTAAGAGTCTGTTTTATAGGAATTTTCAAAAGTATTATTGTCATTGAGGACACTAAATAATTTTATACTTCCTCATGTGTCAGTTAATTCTTCCCCTTCACACCCTGTGTTAATTCACTCTGTCACCATTATATCAGTTGGGCTTTCAAAACAAAATTCAAATATAATCTTTGTCTTCCTGTGTAAAATGAAGACCTAATCTACTTAGGAATTGTTCTCATACTAATGCCTCAGTCTTGAGCACTCCTCTGACAGGGGATGTCTAGCAGGACCAATTCAATCATGACACCCTAGGGATGCAGGCCTCAAGAGAGCTGAGCAGAACAGCCCAGTAAAAATGTAGCCTCAATTCTATCCACTATGACAACTCCAGAGACTGTAATTCTACTTTTAAATATTTATTTTATTTTTTCTTATGTGTACTAGTATGTGACTATGTGAGTACATGCAGGCAGGTACCTGAAGAGAAAACAGGCATCTGCCTGAAGAGGAAACCTCCTGAGGGGCTGTGAACAAAACTAGCATCCTCTGCAAATACAAAAATTGTCCTTAACCGCTGATATATCTCTTTAGCCCTGCAATCCTATTTTTATAATCATTAATAATCTAAGTTTTAGCCTTAGCTTTTCATTATTTTTGATCGAATGTTCTATGGATTATATTATATTATGAAATGCTGGCTGCCCCATTCAATGCCAGCTTGTTATAGGATGTTAAGTGAATATTTCACTCCTGATTTCCTTTCTATGTATGTACTAGGATAGAATTTATGACTGAAGTTTTCATTTTATACCCAACTGTAGATGTAACCGTCTTGTTAAATAAGAAACAGAGAGCCAATGCAGAGATGAAAGCCCAAGAGGTCAGAGTAATAGCTAAGCGCTAAAAACCTTACCCTTCACTGCCGCTGCTGTCCTCAGCAAGTGCGTTACTTCCTGTGTATCTGTCTTTATACAGACTTTCTCTTCTGCCTTCTCATTGGTTGTAAACCCAACCACATGACCTCCTCGTCACTGCCCATCTATACAGACCTCCAGGTCTTCTGTGGTTGGTATTGAGATTAAAGGCATGTGTCTCCATGCTGGTGGTATCCTTGAACACACAGAGATCTGCCTGTCATGTGATCGGGATTAAGGGCGTGTGCTACCACTGCCAGACTTCTGCTATGGCTTGCTATTAGCTCTGACCCCCAGGCAACTTTATTTATTAACATACAAATAAAATCACATTTCAGTACAAATAAAATATCACCATACCCAACCATGCTACCCTCTGTGTCTATGGCATTCTGTATTCTGGCAAGATTCTCTCTATAGAAACCATCTTCCCTGTACAAAAGTTGAGACATTCTCAGCTATCAGATGACTACGTTGTACTTATTTTTTTCTTTTTTTCCTCTCCATGTTTCCTCATATCATCCTCACCCCTTCCTGACCCTCTGTTGAGTTAACCGTTGTGCATATATTTATGGTCAAACGCCTGCTAACCAGAGACTTCCCTATCTATACTGCTTCATCAAAACAAGTTGAACTTTTTGAAAACAGAAACCATGCCTTATGCTTCTCAAATATCCCATTTATAAGAATATTTCATAAAAAAACTGAATGCAATTTCTTACAAGTAAAACAGTGCACTATTCTTACAGCTTCGTCCATGTCTCATTACCCTCTTCAATCACAAAGAATGAAGCTGTGTTCTGTGAAGTGGAGCTGGCTCCCTGGAATTCGCAGCCACCTTCCTGACTTGGTGCCCTTCACCTCCTCAGTGTCCCCTATCCCATCACCTGGCTGAATCTCTCCTGATGAGACCCATCAATATTGAACAAGCAGTTTTTGAAATGAGTGACACAGAGGGCAATGTCATCCATAGCTGTCTCGCTTCCTAACTAGAGAAGCTAGGATTAGATTGGTTCATTTGCTCTCACTTTGCTTTGCCTCGGTGACTATTTCATTTGGAAAAATATTCAAGGGTATGGTTAAAGGAGGGTTTGTCTGTGCAAATCGTGACTGTCTATGTGATGTTTCAGTATAAAGTTTGTAATAAAAGCAACACCCACAAAATCAAGAGAACACAATGATATCATTTATTAAACTTGTTCATTAGTGTCATTCTCCAAATTTCTGAGCTTTTCAGATATTGTTTCTTTGTTAAAAATGATGGATGAATTCATCAGGATAGCTTTAAATGGATTCTGCCTGGTCCTTATATAAATACAGTGTTACTGCCCATGGACCCTATAATTTTCTTAACACACACATATAGAGAAGGGGACATGAACACACACACACACACACACACACACACACACACACACAGAGAGAGAGAGAGAGAGAATACAATTCAATTAAAAAATTAAAAAAGATACCATCCCATGTCTACGCCTCTTATGTTTCCTCCTACAAATACAGAACTCCATGTTTCCTTTATCAAAAAAAAAAAACAAGGGGGAATTATGGCAAGAGAGACTGAGATTAGATAACAAAGAGGACTTCCTGTGTGCATATGCTATTCCTCTGAAATATCAGTCAAGTAGTAGCTCCCATGCCCTTGAAGAGAATTAGTCAGAAAGGTACAATTAACTTAAGAGGTTTCATTCTCTGTGTTTATTTTTATGAAACCGTGCCTCACAATTTCCACAGAGGGACCAGATACACCTTAAAGAATCCCTGCCATCTCATAATGGTACTAGATAGAAACACAATTCTTCCTTTTAATATTTTAGATAAAATGGAAAACAAAACTAAACACCAAGTGATATTTATAGTCCACAAGGGACCTTTTCATGTACCTTTAGATCATTTATCTGTAAAACATGGAGGGAATTAGCTTCTGTTTCTATGACTCGCAAATCTTTGACTTCTTTTCCTTTTCTACATCAGTATTTAAAACACGAATATTATGCTCTTCTTAACCAGAATCTGCATCAGGAAAAATGGAGACTTGGATGAAGCCTCCCTCCCATTCCTTTTGTTAATCTGACAAGAGTCACATGCTACAGCTAATATGCTATTCTGTTCTTATCTTCCAAAATTCACATGTCTCAGAAAGCCAGAGCACAGTAGAAAAACAGCCTGGATCCTGGCCCCGTCACCAGAGTTAAGATAGACCTTGGTTCCCGCCTTAGAATTTCCTGGCCTGGGAGTCAAAATTCCACACTTAAGCCATGCTGTCATTTAGAGGAGTCCCATTGTACTGGTATATCTGAAGACCAACATTTTCTGAATAGGTCCTTGTTCCATTTTCTCCTTTCCTGGGGAAGTGTTATCAGGGCTGTGATGTACAGTAAGCTGATAAGCCTTTATTTAGCACCCATATATCATTGCTAAACCTTTAAGGGAGGCTGCAGGAGGCCTAGCCTTCACCCATTGATAACTATAAACAGTTATTTCTGGTTGATGCAGATGGAGGAGGAATTTTTTTTTTCTGAAGTATAGATTGCAAGCTTTATTCAGGCCTTTAACATTGATGTCTGGCTAGGACTTATATACAAGAAGATTTAAAATCTTGTCAACTTAGATAGATACAACAAATTACAACTTACATGTGCACACATATATAATCAACCCAACTAGCATCACAAAAATCTATTAATAGCCTAAGTCTGCATGCTTCACAATAAGAGTCTGTTCATATGAGAAATAAAAGCTGCGAGAAAGTCAGAGGCTCAAAATCAGATCTATATCTTTTATAACAAGATTTCTCTCATATCTAAGCTACTTTTGTTTTATTTGCATACAAATAGTTGATGCTCAGATATGTTATGGTCAATGTCTTTTGCATGTGGTATAGTTTAGGCACCCTCATCACTGTTGCTAGTAGTGATCAGGATCTATCCCTGGTGCATGAGCCAGCTTTCTGGATCCAATTACTTATGGTCAGACACCTTGCTCACCCTTGATAAAGTGGGGAGGGGCTTGTTCCTGCCTCAACTGAATGTATCAGGCTTAGCTGTCCCCCTACTGGAGAACTTACCCTGTTGGAGGAGGGGATGAGGGGTTGGGGGGAAGGTGGAGGGGGAGCAGGAAGAAGGATGAGAGGGAGATTTGTGGTTGGTATGTAAAATGAATAAAAAATTTATAAAAAATAAAATAAAAAAGAATTATATTCACAATATTCTGTCCATTTTTATCATATTCAGAGAAAATAATGCATTATCTATCCTATCTTAGTGAATCCAAAATTTTACACCTAATTTACTTTCTATCATAACTAAGGAAAACTGTAATTATAACTATTTAGTCTTCAACTTCATCAAAGTCCCAGAAGGATGTAATATTATCTAACAACAGAAACATTTGCCTGGACAGTCACCCAAAGTTCCTCTGCAACTTCAAGGCATCCATCTTCAGCCTATAGACCTAGAGTATCTTGCACACTTTTCAGTGAAGTAGAAAATTTGAAAGACTGTCCCACCTTGTACTGAAAAAGTTTGTCAGTCACTTTCCTCTGTGGCCTGCAGAATATCTGGCAGATTCTTCTGTGAAGCAGAAATTTTGAAGCACTGTCCTGCTTTATTTTGGCAAAGTTCAACAGTCCTTTTTGTGTGTGTCCTGCATGTCCAGTCTGCACAGCACATTGTCAGCAGTCAAAGATCAGAATAGTTTCTTGCCCAATGGCTAACCTTGCCACAATGAAAGCAAACTCCATAAGGAGTTTCTTCAATGCCCATCATCTTCTCTGAAGTAAATTGGTTCTACCAAGAGCAGATGTGTCTCATTGTCGTGAAAAGCCAGAAGTTAACAAGCCATTTAAAATGCCATATTCTGTATGACTTTGGAAGGTTTGAAAACCAACTATCTATCTAAAATATATCTCTATATGATCTGGAAAGCATATCTAACATATCTATAATTCTGATTGTTATAAATGACTAACCACTAACCTATGTTTCCTGGTTATCCTATATAGTTTATAATAACAGCTTTCAAAAACTAAAACTTCACCCTACATTTCCAAATAGACTGTGTAGGCACAATACCTCAGACAAAAATGGAAACATACATACAGCATGTTGTAACAAATATAACCTTAAATTTTTATCAATATACAAAAATCCTTTAAACAAGTATATATATATACATATATAAGTAGAAACTTATATACAGTGTAACAAAAATAACTTTAAATTTGTTTAATTTAGAATAAATGTTCTATATTCCACTAAATAATAACAAACATCCATAACCCACCAAATAACTGAAAAACACCCACATCCCCCAACTCTTGGAAATGTGGGTGTAGTTTTCTCCATACTTCTTCTGCTCTCTGTGGACAAAATATCTTTAGGGTCCCAGAGAGAAAATTTGAGATAATGGCCAAGTTGTGGGAAAACAAGCAGTAACCTTTGCTGATAGATATCACCTGTCAAGTTTCAGGAGGTCTTGCCTGATCAAACCTTATCCATATTAACCCTGAAGGAATCCACAGACTCTCATCTCCTATTGGAGTAAAACTCCAAAGCATTTTTGATTTCCATTTGACAAATATATTTTTTGACTTTTTAAAAGTTAAGACATTCCTAGAGTATATAGTCTGATTTATTTCAACAGTCCCTCTTTCAATTCCAGGTCTCTTTATAGCTTTTCTTTATTTTTCAATAATCAAAAGATTCAGAATCAACACAATAACATATAGGATCCAGATTCCCTGTGTTATTTCCCATCTTACACTGCTTTTTCCTTTTTCTTTTTTTTTTTTTTTTTTTTTTTTGGTTTTTCGAGACAGGGTGTCTCTGTGTAGCTTTGCACCTTTCCTGGAACTCACTTTGGAGACCAGGCTGCCCTCGAACTCACAGAGATCCGCCTGGCTCTGGCTCCCGAGTGCTGGGATTAAAGGCGTGCACCACCACTGCCTGGTCAGCTTTTTTCTTTTATATTACTTAACTTCTCTCTTTAAAGACTTTATTTTATAAACTATTCATCTTTTCTTCCTATGACTATACCCTTTTCCTTTTCTTAAGCCTACACACATTGTTAAACACACTGTAATCTGTAGAGGCTTTTTCCATCTGGACCTCTTTTATTGAGTATCTTCAGCCCTCTTTGAGTACACAAGCAAACTTTAGACCGATAAGGTACACCTGGATCCTCCGTTCACGCAGCTCTCAGCCGGCTCGGCCTGCTTTTCCTTGGTCATGAAAGCCAAGCATGAAACTCACAGCTGGTAGGAGGTTTGTCTGACCAGGAATTGCAATCAACCTTCCTAGAGCTCTAGAATGCCCATGCTTGCACTATGCCAGGCATTTTCACTGAGTTTTTTTGTTTCTACTTAATGTACTAGCTGCTCAAGGGCTTGCTGACCATCAGAAACTGTCAGGCAGAAACTCTTAAAGGATCATTTTTTTTTTAAACACTCTTAACCTCTGTGTGGAAATAAGAGCCCATGTTGGAATGCCAATGAAGCTTTTTGGTTACATAAAGATTTCTGACAAAAATATACCAAAGACGTGGTTCTTTTAAAAAGAAAAACCTAACATAAAAGTCCATTTTCATTCAAACCAAGCACAAGTTAAAATAACTCTCTCTCTCTCTCTCTCTCTCTCTCTCACACACACACACACACACACACACACTCACACGCACACGCGCGCACGCATGCGCATGCGCACACAGACACACACACACACACAAACAGGTCACTTAAATTAAAATGTCAGCATTATGAAGATAAAACAATAATAAATAAGCATAAATAATCATCTTCATGATGTCTCCTCATGGGGTAGATAGAGTGAAATAATTCTCATTGACCTTTCTTTCTCAAGAAGTGTCATATTACTCCCAATAAAGAGAGCTTCCACCAGGCGGTGGTGGAGCATGCCTTTAATCCCAGCACTCGGGAGGCAGAGGCAGGAGGATTTCTGTGAGATCGAGGCAAGCCTGGGCTACAGAGTGAGTTCCAGGAAAGGCTCAAAGCTACAAAGAGAAACTCTAACTTGAAATTTAAAAAAAAGGGGCGGGGGGAGAGAAAGAGCTTCATAATGAAAATGTAATCACCAAAAGGTCCACCACTGTACATCAGCACATTGGGGATGGGGATTCTACTTATGAATTTGAAGTTGCTGCAAAAATAGTTTCTAGCACAGAGAAATACCCATACAGGTCCATGGACATATGTTTCCCAGCCTGGATCTTAAAATCTAGTGCACTAGAGCTGTTCAAGGTGTCTGTTACTGGGAAAAGGAAAATGAACGATGTGGAAGGTGCTCACGAAATATCTTACAACTGCTAGGCATGCATGTGTTCGATGGTGGGATTGATGTGGCCTGTTTCCATCCCGATCTCTGATGGGCTGACACCAGAAAGAAGGCTTCCTGCTTGTCATTTACTTACTACATCTCAAGATCTGCCTGGCTTCTCTTGGACTGCATTTGGTTTGCTTGAAGTACACACACCATCTAGATATGAAGACTATTTCCACACTCCTGGGAAATGATTTCTATCAGTTAACACCCAAGTTTGGCTACTTGTCGGAGCCTCTCTGAAAAAATACCACGATTCACTGTGGTATGTTCATATGCTGTCAATCACTTTGAAGTATGGAGCATCTGCATTTGCACTTTTTTTCACCCCATGTCCAGGGGATAGTTTTCTTTCTCATTCCATTTTGATATCAGAGCAGACAGATTCTGGTAAAACTCTCTGATTTAGGTGATCTCTTCTCTACTCCATTCTAGACACCAAGAGGAAAGAAAGAACAAGGCTTTCCAAATATCAGGCACTTCTATTATTTGCACAGATTAGCACCTAATTGGAAATTAAAACAGAAATGCTCAACAAGCTAAGATTCCCCTATTAACTTAAATCCCCTCAGTAAACTTGTGACTAAGTAATTTCATCTCACTCTTCTCTGAGTGTGTCTCATGAACCAACTCCAGACCATGAACTGATACAGAATAGCGATTAAGTGCATCTAGAATTTAAAACTCAATGTTTAGAATGTTCAAAGACATTTAGCATTGCTAAGTGATAAGCATTTAGTGTGCTTATTCATGGGATGAGACTAGTCAGAGTTTGGTGTAAGTTGCAAGTGTATTGTGTACACAGGACTAAATAATATTTATTTGTGCCACAACAGACTTGAGATAATATAAATTAATCACAATTTTACTTTTATCTGTAGGTAATGTAGGGACATACCTCCTTTTCACAGTTCATAGGAGGTAAGAAGTTTGGCTTCATTGTGGCATTAGCTAATCTGCTTTTCTGTGTGTTTTCAAGTATCTGAGGTTTTGCAGCTCTATACTCCTTAAGTAGATGGGTTAGAAGTCAAGCTGTGAGGTTAAAGGCCCACAGAATTTAAAACACATCTGACAGTGAACTGAAAGTTCTATTGATTTTTATAGTTTTTTTTTTTCAGAAAGAAGACTCAGAAATAGAAAAATATGGTTCAGAAGCTTGTTACTAAAATACCATGATAAGAACTTGTGATTTTTTTTTTAAGTAAAGGATGAACCCGTATAAAACTTTATAAGAGAAAATAACTACACCAAAAGATATTGGAAAGTAAAAAGCCCAAGCATCTTTCTGGTGTGACAGAAGATAGTTTGGGAAAAGCAAAAGAACTAAAAAGTGAGCATCTTCATTCCAACTCACTCTGTGCAAGCTGCATCAGGTCACGCACTCACTATCTGTGATATGTGACTAGTCTTAAAAACCCAAATAGATCCTGTGTAAAACCTGGCTATCAATATGTATATGCAACAGCTTTGAAATTTATGAGTATGTTTCTGTTTTTATGTAGTTAATATTTGTTTTCTGTCCATATTTCACTAGGGAATACTTCAAATACAGGAAATCAAAATTTGAAATATTATTAAGAAGCTTATTTTTGTAACCCATAATATCCTTCCTGTTTAGCCCAGCTTTATCTTTTAAAAATACAAATAAACCAGCCCTGGGAGTTTTAGATCTCAGTCATAAGCATAACAGAAAAGAAACAAAGAAGTGAATTGTATCATGACAAGGGTTGTGCGTGTGCATGTCACACACTTGTGTGTTTATGCTACGGGGTATATAAGTCACATTGTGTGTGTGTGTGTGTGTGTGTGTGTGTGTGTGTGTGTGTGTGTAAAGAGAGAGAGAGAGAGAGAGAGAGAGAGAGAGAGAGAGAGAGAGAGAGTCTAGAGATAACACATTGTGATGTACGTTATATTGAGAGGTTAATGAAGAAACTGGAAGAAAAATCCTTCTTAAAACGTGTATTTGATGATAACCCAACACCTCGGCCATAATTAGGCACATCAGAGGATAAAGCAATGTCATGTTTGGAGTTAGAGGTTTAGAACCAAGACTTCATGCACATAAATTGAGCAATGAACATCCATGATGAACATGTTTCTGTATTTTGGTTTATATTAGTTCCCATGGCCTCATAGGACTATGGGAAAGAAATAATAAAAACACTGAGGAATGTTTAAGTTATAAGTGTCATAATTCTTAGATATTTATTTCATCCAAATTTTCCGTCAACACTTTTGACTAAACTATTCCAATAGAAATACTGCTGAAGTGGAATTTAGTTTTAGAAACATTTTAAAACATCACCTCCTTTGCTTAAAATCAAGTTAGGGCAAATACCTGGATGAGATTGACAGATAATGACTCCAATTAGCATAGTGAACATGAGAAGGGATCTAGCAATTATAAGAAGTGGAACTAGCCAGGCCAGTTCTTGACTAGAAGACTTCTGGATTCCTAAATAGAACTAGGCAATGAAAGGGTGTTTGAAGTGCAGTGTGCTCTGGGTGTAAGCTCTCTTTCAGTCTCACCCCATGGACAAATGTCACATGTTTGTGGAATTTTAAGACTGTAGATAGGTTTCTTTCACTCATTTCTTTGAAGATAGAAAGCTTTCTTTCCTCTTGCTTCATGTAACCCAAGACTTGATTGTTTGTTCCTCCTCTCTTGAAATTGTTAACCTAGACCTTGAGTGATATCTTCACAAAATACTCTCTAAGGGAAAAGATTCATCATCTAAGACTCCTGGAGTCACTACAGAAAATATCCCAACATTTCCCATGCAAACTGAATGTTATGAAAAGAAAATCTAGCATGGTACACCTGCCCTTCCAAATAACTGTAGAAGGTTCTTATTAAGATCACCACTGTGTGATATCTTTATGTACATATGTGTGCTGAGAACAACCAGTCACAGCATGTTGACATTTTTTTACATAGGTTTAATAAAAATACTGGTACTGTTATCAAGCAAATTACTATTTATTATTAAGAAATCTACTATGCTAGTACACAGATTCCATGATCTTAGTGGATTCTACACTACTCATTTCTTTTCCTTTACATTTGATTTCAAAGTCTAATCTTGCTAGGTACCCAAGCCTGATATGAACGTCATTAACCTGTTGCCTTGGCCTTCCTGACTGATGAGATCCCAGCCATACCACCCTGCCTGACTCTATAATATTTTTTATCTCCTACAGCCTGATGTCCCAAAGATGAATGGGAAGTATGTTTATCTTCTCCTACTGCTGAAAAGTAGTTTGGGTAAGATCACAGAGTTAACTTAGAAAGTGGTAGACCCCACAGTCTACTCTCATTCTCCTGAGTCTCTGTCAGTGTAGAGGAATAAATTGCCACAGTCTAAAGTTTGTTGCCTATCAACCATTGGTGGGGACACCAGATATGCAGTAGTACTAATGTCTTAATCATGATACCTCCCTCAAATAGACAACAAGAAAATTAAAAGATTTCATGAAAGGATTTCTAAAATTTATAAATCAAACCACTTTTATTTTTAAACCACCCTGTCCCATTTTCAGCTTACTGTTAGTAAATTATATGGATCACAGATAGAGAGGAAAACAGAGTTAAGTAAAATGTGGACAAGCTCAGATTTCTGTATTATAGTTCTTTCACTTCCCACATAAGGATAACTACACTTTCTCTTATTGTTAAAGAAGCTGATTTTTAAAATCTCCCAATAAACAAATGTCGAAATTTCTCTCATTTACTTAAGATACCAGACAAGTATGATATATTTTAATCAATAGTAGATAGGCTCATCAAACTTCTCTTTACATTGAATGAGTTAAATTTTATGTGGATGCCCCCAAGGCCTTTTCTTATCTTTCTTTCACTCAATTCACTATGGTTTTGAAAACTGACAAAAATTCAACTATAACTCTGTCTGATAAGTCATGCAATTGCCCTTATGCTAAAATTTCTCACAATGCCCTATTATTTGGAATATCTACCAAGCAAAGTTCTTTGCAATTTTGTATCCATAAAAAACGCTACAATCATTTGAATAATAATTATCTTTACAAAATGAGATATTTCCAATTTTCAAGACCCTGATGATAGCAACTAGATTTTATTGTATTATCACAAAATTTAAAAGGACAATATCTCAGCCTTCAGTCCAAATAAGACATTATCTAGTGGCTAAACATCAGCACCAGGACTTTTCCGAATATTTGAATAATAACAGTAATTTTGGAATTAGTGTAATGCTTCACAATGTCTCTGTTTTGAAAATTAATACTTCCAAAGAGAGACTACACTTTTGCTGGCATGCCATCTACTACAATTTTATTTTAAAAAAATCTAGGTAGCTCTTTCCTTGTTCTCCCACTCTGTTCCTGATCCAGCTAGGACCTCCCGCTCCCCTAAGCTCTCTTTCCTCTGACCCTTGCCCTCCATTATCCCCTCCTCTCACCCCCAGTTTGTTCATGTAGATCTCCTCCATTTCTCTGTCATTGGGCAATCCCTGTGTCTTTCTTAGGGTCCTCTTTTCTAGGTAGCCTCCCTGGAGTTGTGAGTTGCAGTCTGGTTATCCTTTGCTTTACATCTAATATCCACTTATGAGTGAGTACATACCGTGTTTGTCTTTCTGAGTCTGGGTTACTTCACTCAGGATGATATTTCCTAGTTCCATCCATTTGTCTGCAAACCTCATGATGTCATTGTTTTTCTCTGCTGCATAGTACTCCATTGTGTATATGTACCACATTTTATTTATCCAGTCTTCAGTTGAAGGGCATCTAGGTTGTTTCTAGGTTCTGACTATTACAAATAATGCTGCTATGAACATATTTGAGCATGTGTCCTTGTGGTATGATTGAGCATTCCTTGGGTATATGCCCAAGAGTGGTATAGCTGGGTCTTGATGGAAGTTGATTCCCAGTTTTCTAAGAAAGCGCCACATTGATTTCCAAAGTGGCTGTACAAGTTTGCATTCCCACCAACAGTGGAGGAGTGTTCCCCTTGCTCCACATCCTCTCCAAAATAAGCTGTCTTCAGTGTTTTTGATCTTAGCCATTCTGATGGGTGTAAGATGGTATCTCAGGAAGAAGCAGAATGCTAGAGAGGTCCCCAGAAATCCACAAAGATACCTCCACTATAGACTACTGCCAATGGTCGAGAGAGTGCCTGAGCTGACCTACTGCGGTGATCAGATGGCCGAACACCCTAACTGTAGTGGGTAGCCATTCCAGCTTTGATCTGGAAGTTCCAACCTTCACTGAGTCTTTGGTAACTGTCATGCCTTCAAGGCAGGGCCAAGAGAGGACCCTGAAGACCCAAGATCTGGATGCGCCAGCTCGCTTGGTTCCTGGACCCTAGACGCTGGAGGTAGACCAAGCAGAGTTCTCCAGAGAACACCGCAGGACTGTGCTACACCTTTCCCAGACCCTGTTACCTATCCCTTCACTTGTAAGTTACCCCACAAAATAAACCTCCCTTTTAACTACATGGAGTGGCCGTAATAATTTCACCAATACCCTAACTATCATGATAGAACTCTCATCCAGTGACTGATGGAAGCAGATGCAGAGATCCATGGCCAAACCCCAGGTGGAGCTCCAGGAGCCCAATCAGTGAGATAGAGGAGGGATTATATGAGCAAGAGATATTGAGACCATGATTGGAAAAAGCACAGGGACAAATAGTCAAACTAGTGGAAACACATAAACTGTGAACCAATAGCTGATGAGCCCCCATGGAACTGGACCAGGACCTCTGGATAAGTGAGACAGTTGATGTTTAGGAGGCCCCCAGGCAGTGGAACTGGGACCTGTCCTTGGGGTATGAGCTGGCTTTTTGGAACCTAGGGCCTATGCTGAGGCACTTTGCTCAGTCTTGGTGTAGGGAGGAGGGTACTGGACCTGCCTTAACTGAATCTACCAGGCTGGGTTGACTCCCCAGGGGAGACCTTCCCCTGGAGGAGGTGAGAATGGGGGGTGGATTGGGGGGGAGAGGCTGGGGGGTGGGAGGAGGGAGGACAGGAGAATCTGTAGCTGATATGTAAAGTTAAATTAATTATAAAATAAAAATGTTTTAAAAAGTCAAAAAAAATTATTCAGCTACTTTAAAAAATCTTTAAATTTTATTTTCTGTTTCTTCCAAGTATCTTTTTTAGGTATATCCATTTTATTAAATGCATTAATAAAGAAAAAATCAAATTCTAATATCTATTTTATACCATAATTCAGAGAAAGACAAGATTTTCTTAAAGGAACTCTCACACTGAAGCACTGCTGGATAATTCAGCCCTAACAACATAAAAGCCAGTATATTTTAAAAATATCTCTTAAACTACATTGATGGACAAGTATGATCTTGTGGAATGCTCAAGGATACATAAACTGTGTCAACACCACCCTTCTACAAACCAAACTACTTCTAAAGTGGCTTTATATACATGAGTATTGTTCTTGACCCTGTAGCAAAAGCAGTAAATTAGGTGGCCATGGTATGATAGGGTTATGGTTGTGCAAACGACTCCCAAATAATTTGAAAAGAAGAAATGCAAGGGGCCAGAAGCTATGAAGCACAGATGCATGTTTATTAGAAACTTTATTTTCACTGTTCCCTCACTGATGACAGAATGACACAAAAACATGAGGAAAACCAAGTGTTTTTCCAGTCCTCTCCTATGTGAAGTCAACCCTACACATTCCTGTCAGCACACATATCTCAAAGGAAGCTTAGGGATAGAAATGAAAGCGGTCTTGCTCTCTGCAATTACAATGCTGTGCTTCTGTGGGAGCAGAGAACTTTGTCTGCACAGCGAAGAGACTGCAATTCATAACATGAAATGGTCCCAAGTCCTCAAATTTGTTTTTTGTTTTTTTTTTTTTGAATTTATTTTATTTTATTTTACAATATAATTCAACTTTACATATCAGCCATAAATTCCCCCTTTCTCCCTCCTCCCGTCCCGCCCCCCTCCCCCCGTCCCGCCCCCCTCCCCCCGGCCCACCCCCCATTTCCATCTCCTCAAGGGCATAGACTCCCCCGGGGATTGAGATCGACCTGGTGGAGTCAGCCCAGGCAGGTCTAGTTCCCTCCTCCCAGGCTGAGCCTAGGGTCTCTACTAAGACCCAGGTTTCAAACAGTCAATTCATGTACTGAGCACAGGGCCCGGTTCAAGAGCAGAGACAGTGTTTCCCATCATCTTTCCTTAGCATTGTAAGCATCCAGTTAAAGTATCTGTGGCTTGTATTGTGTTAGGATATTAAAGTATCTGT
>CABHPP010098477.1:0-25035 GCA_902168425.1 Peromyscus attwateri | reverse complement strand
AGGATATTAAAGTATCTGTGGCTTGTATTGTGTTAGGATATTAAAGTGTCTGTGGCTTGTATTGTGTTAAGATATTAAAGTATCTGTGGCTTGTATTGTGTTAGGATATTTGATTTTAAAAAAAACCTGCAGCTTGAATTGTTGACTTGAGTTCCATAAAAAGAATTAATAAATAAATTTTAACTTCAGGTTAGGAAAGAATTTCCAACAATTTCTGTAATGGCCCTTAATATACTCTGACTATTTTGTTTTATGTATTTATGAGCACTATGATTATAAAATCAAAGTATCAGTCACCTCATAAAACCATTGGAGGAGCTGTATGATCTGCAATATCAAATATTCAGTCAAGATTCAAGTCTTCATATAAAATAAACACGCACATCCGTATCAATAAAAAAAAAAAAAAAAAAAAAAAGAAAGCGGTCTTGTTCTTATCCAAATACTACATTTTAGGGGAAAAGAAGCATAATGGAATACACAAAGTTTGCAATTTGTATATTATACCTAAATGTGGTTCCATTTTTAAAAAGAATCCTGGTGGAGGCCTTAACCCAGTTGGTGGAATGGCTGTCCAGCATGCAAGAGGCCTAGGGTAGACTCTCAGCATCACATGCATTGGGTGTGGTGTTACGCCTGCCATTTCAGCATCCTAGAGACACAGGCAAGATGATCAGAAGTTCAAGATGTTTCTCAGTTAAATAATGAGAGTAAGGCTCTCCTGAGATGATGGAGACCTTGTAAAAATGAATAAATAGTAGTCACACAAAGATTTGTTTTCTGTGTGGGCTGTGTGTGTGTAGGTTTTTTTTTTTTTTTCATTTTGGAAAGATAGTGAAGAAAGAAATGGCTTTTTTATTTTATTTTTTACCAACATCTTAGCAATCTAGGAAGGAAATAAATAAACAGATCACAAATGCATAGGGTACCAAATATGATTGTACTTTGTCTTTCTTTTATATCCTGCTAGGATCTGAGGATGGCTTAAAGATATGGTAAGCCTTGTTGCCTATAAGATGTGATTTCTCTAATACCACCTTACATTCAATGTTCTGGACCTCAGTATGCTTTAAATAACATGTTTATAATGAACTTAAATAGGAGTACTTGATGCAATAGACCTTGACCTAATATAACCATGTGACTGAGAAAAATATCAAGCAAGGAAATATTGGAATGAACTTTGTTTTTTTTCTATATATACATACATATGTATATATGGAGTGAGAAAGAGAGAGAATCTCATTATTTAGTTCCCCAGAACTCAATCCTACTCAGTCCTCGTACCCCTAGCCTCTGAGTGTTTCTTCTGCAGACAGATAGCACTTGCATCCATCCCTGGATGAGGATCAAAATGTTTTAAATTGATTCATTTTCTTAAAACACTGAAAACAGAGCCAACATCTGGTGAGATTGAAAGTGACTGTGGCCTGCTTCTTACACAGCCCCTTATAATGGCATCTTTCTTTAAGTTTTCCACATCCTCTTCTACCTCCCCCTCTGCTACTGCTCTTTGGTTATCCTCGGCTTTCTGCTCCTGTATCCTACAAAGCAGTTTTCTATGCCAAATACCTTCCTCTCACCAGCCACTGTCAAAATTTCTATTTCCTTAATGGAAACTATTATTTGATGTTTGGAGGAAAATAATATGGTCTTAAAGCATTTCATGCTAAACAGAGGTGACTTTTTGTGAGGTTTAAAATATACTATGGGGGTGGCACTTTATGGAGGATGCTTGTAGACCCAATAACTTACTAACTGCTGAATTTTTCAAGAATGTCACAGAACGACTCTACCACAGTGGATATCCCAGGCTTCCTTGGGCTACCCTTATGTAGGTGCTCCCATCATGCTTAAGCATTCCTTATGCAAGAACTTCTATCATGCTTTATTGCTCCACCTGCCCATTATCTACTGAGCACATGCCAAGGTAGGTGCAGATATCTGTGTTAAGTTTGTTATAGTATTCAAACTAGGTTCCATTCCCTTGAGAAATGTAAAACTCTTACTATCTTAAGGAAGTCTATACTACTGTATATATTAGTTCATACCTCATTCAATTCAGCACCCTTCAAAGCCCCTACAACTGTTCATATCTTAGCTATTTATAAGATATTCAGTTGCAAGGTCTTTTCAGCTTACATTAACTAAAAAAGAGTTGATCATTCTGACTTTGAAATATGAAATAACAGCTTCTATATGACCTTGCACACTACCTGGTATCTTAGTTACTTCTATACTTATTCTTATCCTATTGTTGGTGAAAAGTCTCTATCTGCATGAAATCCAAAAGGTCCGACTTTGTTTCCCATCTGTTCTTGTTCATGGCAGGTGATTCATAAATATGTGTAAAGAGATATGAGTGTGGGATTCTTCCAATTACTTTAACTGCCACAACAATCTGTGACTAGCATGTCATATATACGTTATGAGCTACATTACAAGCTTTTGAAATCCCTGGCCAAATTAAATGGATGAGAAAAAGTGAATGGAGGCACATTTTTTAATTGAGATTAAAAAGCTGATAGGAAGTTGTTGCAGGAGCCTTATTTATGCATTTCCCACTTGTGTCTATTTCATACAAAGAAAAAATCTTTTATAGTGGGTGAGTCCATAAGACAAGACAAGGACTTTCCGTTTATTAAATAACTGGAAAGAAAGAAAATGGTAGTTGAATTCCACGCAGAGTTTTTAATGGTTCTTTATCTTACAAGATAAAGTAAGCAGCCAGAAGCTGGCACTTGAGGCACACTTGCTTGAGGGACACATGCCTCTCAAGTGGGCCTGCCCACATGATGACGGCAAGTGGAAACAAGGTGATTTTCACAGGAGAAAATATTTAACTCGCACCCCTCAGGAGCAAGAAAGTGGTTTCACCACTTGCACCAGTCTAGCAAAATAACAACACAACTGTTGATGTCCAATGTTTATGTCTCTTTTTGACAGAAACTTTCGAGCATAATAATATTGATATGCATCTTGAATTATAGCAAAGGCAGAAATATAAATAATGAGATGAATGTTGAATTGCATTACTTGCTTTATTAACCATAGTACGTGTGTAATAGTATATATTACAATAACTTTTGTATTCTACCAAAAATTGAGAGCCAGTATATGTCCCAGAAGAGGCAGGATGAGTCACACTTGATGCTGTTCTTCAGAAAAACCTCATCTTTTTAGTCTGATATACAACAATTTGTACACTGAGTTCTACTTTGAATTTATCTCAATATATGGATTTAAAGTCCTTCCAACTAAGAATTAATGGAAGAATTTAAAATAACCAAGGATCTGGATATGATTTAATGGTCATGTGCTTGTCTATTATGAGACACATCCAAGTATCAATCTTTAGAATGAAAAAATTCTAAAAAAAAGAACAAACCATCACATTAATTGTTTTCATCATATTAATTACTTAATAATTTTAAACATCTTTAACAAATTGTTTATTGATTACTAAACATTTGCCTTTTATAATTTAATCAGTTATCCTTGATATTGATCCCAAGCTGTTGAATTTTTATAATTTGAAAAATGCATTCAAATCTATTTGATTATTTCACATGATGTTGTTTCTTGTTCATTTTTCTCCTTTTCTTTTTAATACGATTCTTATGTATCTGAGCTCTGAGCTCCTCTTTGAACTCTTGGTCTTTCTGCCAACTACCTCCTATGTGTTGGGATTACAGGCATGTGCCACGATTCCCCGCTCTATTTTATCTTAAATTTCCATCAAGTTTCTAGATATGAAGGACCTGGGGAGCTGTTTCAGTGCATAAAGTGCTTATTCTACAATGACAGGTTTTGATTCTGGATCCCCAGGAACTGGCTGAGAGCTGACTGGGTGTAATAGCCTGGATATACTACCAGTGTGCCGAAAGTGGTGACAGACGTTCCATAGAGCAAGATGTTGAACTACAATAGTTGAATAAAACTCTTTGGGTCCAGTGAGAACTCTGCCTCAATACATAATGTGGACAGTGATCAAAGTAGAAACTTGATGTCAAATTCATGCACACATGCACATGCACCTGCACCCCACATGTAGGTACCTACGTATACTCGGATATGCATGTGTGCATCACATATATGCATTAGAGAGAGAGAAAAGAGAACGTTTTTATATGTGAGGAATTGAGGGCTTCCTAGATGGCATGTCATTTTACTGGTCTTGAATTTAATAACCATAATTAGCTTCTGGCCTTGAGTTTTTGTGTTTGTCTGTTGATGTCACAGCTTAAACACTATAAAATAAATAATTTCTCTGTGTCATACACTTTCTGGAACTATATCCAATAGCTTTTATTTAAATAATAAGCATTAAAGTTAGCATATTCTGTTATGTTTACAAGGGGATTCCATAATCTTAAAGATTATCTGAGTGTTTCAAATATATTAATTTATCCTTCTAAATTACCTCTGAAGTTAATCATGTTATTTCTGCTTGACAGCTGGAGACCTCAGGGTTTGAACTTAGAAGCTACTCCCTCAGTCTCATTAACCTCACTAGTACTACTGCCTCTCCAACCAAAAATGTTTTGGCTCCTTTTCAGATCATGTTGTGCTCTTACTCCTACATGCCATGAAAACATTGTGTTAGTAAGTGAGTCAATTATGGTTGAAAAATACTTACTCCCTCACACATTTCCTTTTTCATTCAAAAATAAAGGGGGAAATATTTAGCATTTAAGTCATATTTAGTGAATTTCTTAAAATATAATACATATTAGCTGTATCAGCTAAAATGAAGGAAGGCACACTGTATGATAGTGGGTGTCCTAAATTCTCCAAGTAAAGAGAAACACAAAAGAGACATATGCCCTCTTCCTTGGAAAATTTAATTTGCATTTTATAAGGATGTTTACTTTTTAATTCACAATGTAGAGTTTATTTTAATGATTTTTTTTGTCTAAGCCCTCAGCAAGGTGTGCCATGTTTCCTATCAACGTATCTCTTGGCAATATAATGTGCTTAAGTAAGTGGCCATATGTCTATTTCATACTGTTTTAGTTGTTTTTTTCTTAAGGCAGAAAGAAGCAGGTATTTTTTCAAAGCATGTTGCTTCTCAACTTTCACTGTTGAGGACACCTGTTGTCCTCATAAAGCCTAACACATTAGTAAGAGTCTACATTGAATAACCAACTTTCTAAACACTACTGATGAGTGTTTCAAGACTTGATTTGATCGTCGTGTTGGCTTGATTGCCATTCTGTATTTATAAACTGCCCTCTACTTTCTATATTTCACTTTAGGGGAAGGAAACGTCTATATATAATCCACACTGAAAAAAACAGGGAATTTGTACTCCTCTTCTATGACAGTGGAATACCATCACGAAATCTTTGGCACAGGAGATCTTATTCACTTCAAATATTTATGTATTCTATCCCTTGTTCATGTCATTATGGGACTAAATATCTATTTTGTATTTGGTTTATAATCCAACATTCCTGCATTGCTTTTCTCATCAAATTATTTCAGCTTTGGTCATTAGGCACCCAGTGGGCCACTATGCCCTTTCACATACCCTGCCAAATTAATACACTCTGTGAATAGGTGTCCTTCTTTACTTGGAATGTCTAATAAAGGGACTACAATACATTTTAGAGCACTGATATTTGTGAAATACATTAGTTTGGGTATGGAGTCACCACATATCTGAGCAGAGGAGTGATCTAGTATACTCTTTGCATAGAATGATTTTCTGTTGAGGGACATGTGACTCACCTCTAATTATGTATTGTGACATAAAAGGTGAGTGACGTAAAAACAAACCTAAGATATTTTGTAGTCAGGCCTCTTTCCCCAATATTTTACTGAAGGAACTCCAGAATAAAAGAAATGAAAGCCTGTGGCTGCTTTGGTGGGTTTTATAATTGATCACTGTTACTATGTCTTTAAAGTAACTTTTTTTTATAATAAACACAAGTGTAATCTATTTCTTGCTCACAAAAAGCTATCAGAGCAAATGCTACTCATAATATCCCCCAGGGCATACAGGAGTGGACAAAGACTCAAAAGCTGTGAGGTATTTCTGGTTGCATCAAAACTTCAAATCAATAATAGAATAGCATTTGTCCTACACCACATTAAAGACAAAAATGCAGAGACCACTGATCATTAGGCCATTGGGACTTGGCTATTAGGGAAAACATTCCTCCTATAGAAACCATCTTCTGCATCCAAAATGAGGCCATTTTACCCATTAGAGCAAAAAGAATCCATTTCACTTTTTTTTTTTGATTCATTTTCATCTGAGAGAAATAATACGAATCTTGGCCCTCGGCATTTCCTGTGGCTTCATAGCCAGCTGGACCTCAAGCCATCACATCCTCTCAGACAACCATTAGTTCTCAGGAAACACTGCCTGGATCAGTATTGCATAATTAAGACCATTTTGTGTTCCTTTAATGTAACATATCAATTATTGAAGAGAAATACAATACTGAGAAAAAAGTGAAGACTGCTTTATTGATAAAAGAAGGAAAAATGACCAGTCACAAGGATTTATTTTAATAACTACCTTTAAATAACCATCTTATGTAAATTTCTAAAGACCTTATTAGATACTTCTCCCTGAAGATAATTTTGTAACATGGATAAGCAATGAACAAGACAGTGAAGGAGTTGCCTGTCTTCAAGGGAGTTTTACAATATATCCAGAAACCTTTGAACAAGCAAACATCCGTGCTTGGATAGAATGTCCAAATACATATGGGTAAACTGAGCACCTGAGATCACACTTAGGTGAAATGCTGAGACAGTCCAGGGATAAGGAGGGAAACAAACATAAAAAGATGAAAAAGGAAAGAAAAGAACATAAAGATAGACTTCCAGCTGCTCTGTGAGGATGGGTGTATTTTGTAAAGAATGATGAGAAAGCAGAAAGATAAAAGGGAAATAACAAATGATGCATGGTGTCATGGACCCTGCTGACTCACCCAGCTCACACAGCAAGGAACTAAAAAATATAGAGCATTAGAACATTTTAGTGATATTTGTATCTGACTGGAAATTGAATCTAGGACCTAGCGGTGGTCAAGCCCTCTGCTATGGAGCTGAATCCCCATCCTTCTTTTTTTTTTTTTTTTTTTTTTTTTTTTTTTTTTTTTTTTTTTTTTTGACAAAGGCTCTCACTTAGTTTCTGGTCTTGGATATTTGATACTCCTGACTCAGCCTTCTTAGTACCTGGGATTATGAACCTGCTCAACCAGGTAAGCTGGCTAACTAGTCTCTCTCTCTCTCTCTCTCTCTCTCTCTCTCTCTCTCTCTCTCTCCTCCCTTTTTCCTTCCTTCTTTTCATCCCTCCTTCCTTCAGTTTTTGGGATTGGATCAAAGACTTTATACATATTAGGCAAGTGCTCTGCCACCAAACTACTACATTCTTAGCCCCCATAGCACCTATAAAAAGGGTCTCATTAGTTTTGTTTGTTTTGTTTTATTGTATAGCCCATGATGCCCTTAGCCTCCTGATAATCATCCTTAACTCAGCCTCACAAGTGCTTCAAGGACAGTTGTGTCCTATTGTGCTCAGCTACAATGCTTTTGAAGCAAACAAGACCCCAATTTTAAATATAAGAAATGGTCACAGAATAATGTCACTGTGCCAGTTATTTATTTGTTTTTAGTGATATCAAAGATTGAAGCCAGGGTTATGTGCATGTCAGGTAAGCCTTCTCACCCTGAGCTTCAGTCATGTGCTTGATGTATACTCTTTAGATAGTACCATCGCTGTAGCTCTTTATAGGGAATTGGGATGATCTAGGTCCTAGATTCTAGGAAGTCTTTCTTCCTCTTCTCTACCTAAGCAGAAAACACATGAACAAGTGGCTAGCATTTAAGGTACCACAAGCCTGGCAGGAGAAATGCACTGGGATATGAAAGACACACAAAAAAGCAGCCAAACGATTCTATGTATGAATTTATGAATTAGGCATTCTTTCCAGCACTGGGGTATGTACTCCTAAAAATTAAATGTCTGGAATTGTCAGCTTGGGTGACTTTGGAATAATAGCCAAGTGTGCTTCCCAGAAAACTGAGCCATTGAGTCAGAATTTTTGCATTGGAATTTTTTTTTCCTACATGGGGACATGAATAGCAAACATGTGGAGCTGAGTAGCCAGCCATCTCCACGTTCATGATTACTGTGTATCGCTTTTAGTATTATAGAACTAGTAGGATTTGTGACTGAACTCACCACATCAGACATTGTGTTCAAATACTACAAAAATACTCAAGAAAACAGCACTCTAACTAGCCACCTCTGAGGTGAAACCAAGTAGACCACTGCCACATACTGAGTGACAAGGGACCTCTATCTTCACCAAAGACCTCTCTATATCCTGTTGCTTTTTAGGGTCTTGCAGAAGTTCCTTTTACATGTCCACATTATAGACTTTTGCGTTTGATCTTGGCTGCTGTGCAAGTGCCCTTAAAATGCTCCTGGGCTCTGAGAGCTCTTTTGTAAAAATCAGCACAGCTTGGTATGAAAGGCTGGATCCCCAGGTTGCCATTTAATTCATAGGACTGCCTCGTAGCACAACACTGTGAATTGTTAACCGTGTGTGTAAAGAAAATAGACAGCCGTTTATTTAAAAATACTTTTGTCAATAGATCATCTAAAATAGTTTTGTATTAATATGCCATGAAAAGTATCAGATAGTTATAAATATTCATCTTTCCTTTCTAAATTCACAACATGTGTTCCTTAAAAACTGCATGCCCAATGATTCAGTGGAACTAGCTCCAGGGCTAGGTATTCTGTCTATCCAACCTCCTTCAATTCAATTGAGGCAGTCCCAGGTGATATTGAAACTTTTCCATTGACTACACCCTCCTCTTCCAAACAGAACAGAGAGTTCAGCTTGCAATATACTTTTCCCTCTTAATGTCCAAGTTTCAACATGAATATCCACAGCCTTGGTCTTTAACCAGCAGAATAATCCACAGTAAGATATTCCCCTCCTAATACCTGATTGTCTATGCCTTGACAGTATGTTGCAATTTACTGAAATATCAATGACTGACTAGTAACCACCACCTCTTCATACTCTTACAGATATATCAGACATTACTAAGGATTCCAGCATTTTGAAGTTCAATTTCTTTTTTCCATGAATAGCAACCCATCTAAGTAAATACTTTGTTGCTATGAAACAATACTATGAACTGGGTGTGTTATACACAAATAAGAAAAAGAATAATTTTATTTTAAAGTTCTAGTATAAGATTGAGGGGACCCATCTGGTGATAGCTATGTTGGCATAGTTCCAAGGTGGCACAGGGTATCACATGACAAGAAATGGTGACATAGGAGAGGTCTATCCACACTGGCTTTTTATTCCATGCCCACTCTTGAGATAACCCATTAATCCATTAGTTGCATGATGGAATTAATTCATTCATTAGGGGAGAGCCCTAATCACCTCTTAAAATCCCTTGGTCCTCCTTCTTAATAGCTCATAATGGGGGATTAAATTTCAACAAGGTCACAGAGAGGTAAAACATCTTCCAAACAACACCATTGCAGTGTCAGTCCCAAGTCTGACACACATCTCTCTCTGAGTTTGTACATAGTAGTCTATGTTGAAGGAAGAGGAAGGCAGTATTATTAGTAATCATTGTATTCTATACAGTCAGGCTACTTGCATATTTCTTGACCTCACCTCACCCTCACACATTAATCATCCTAACAGGTGGGCCTGACCAGAAATATTTTAAAAACTATTAAGAAAATGACCTAGTTGTCTGGACACTGAGAAGGTAGTTAGATCTGGTTCTCACATTTAAGTCAGATCTGCTTTCCCTGGGATAAACTAAGTTATTTATTTCACTCAAATATGACTAATTTTACTTCATTCATTATCAGAATCTTTAAGAGTGATGGTCTTCAAGGTTACAGCCATATCTGAGTTGTGATAACTCACGAATCATCTATAATTATAAGACAATGGTTTTCTGAGTTTTAACTCAGCTATACATACTGTGTTTTCTGACTTTGGTTGTAATAATCTTCTTAGGACTTCATTAGATTCTTGCCAGGTTTTGCCTACTAAGGAAGGGAAAATACCACTTGAGTTCTTTACATGGAGAGAAAATGAAGCAAAATGAAGAGCACTGTCATTAAAAGTAGACCTCATCACCATGTAGGGAGCCGTAAGTCTCTAAAATCTCACCATATAGCACCCTAAGAAGAAAGTTATCTCTAAAACATTTTCTCTGTTTGTGCAGACTAGGAACGATGCATTTAAATCATCTTACCATGTAGAGATAAAACACCGCCAGACCAGGAGTCTGCTCCCATCGTCACTGTAGGTGGTTGTCCCTGCTTTAGAGCAGGATGGTTGCTTTTCAATCCATGGCAACATGCAAGAAGCAAAACATCAAATAGGGTGCTTTCACTCTTTACCCCTGGTCCTGCATCCCCTCAGAGCCCATCTAGCTGTCTGTCTAAGCTGTATTCTGACTGTTTCAAGTGGCAAATTTTAATCTTCTCACCAGTACTCCATAGAGAGTTCCTTTAGTAGCTTCTTCACTCCATCTGGGATGAATTCCAGGCTGCTGGCATGGTCAGGACCCTAGCCAATCGCTTCCCTCACATGGTTTCTTTCTGCTCCCAGGCTTCCCCAGCCTTTTGTTGGTCACAGAGTAAATGTGGCACTGAGGGCTCAGGCTCAGAATGCCATGTCTCTTTTTGAATTTCTTGTAGCTGCTTCACAATTCTTTAGAAAGACTTCCCTGAACATAGTTCAAGCCAGTGACATTGATTGAGACTGCTTTCATTCATAGCAATTTTATATATGAGTGGAGTCAAGGTCTTTCAAATTGATGCTTTCACTAGCACTATTCTAGTTCCATTTCTGTTGCTATGACAAAATACAAACAGCTTGGGAGAGAAAGTGTTTATTTTATCTCACAATTCTAGATTACAGCCCATCAGTCTGGAGAAGTCAAGGCAGGAGCCGGAAGCACCTTTTCATATCCACTGCCAGTAGCAGAGTGAAAGGAATGCATGCAGATTTACTTGCTCACTTTCCTTTCCGCATTTATATAGCCCATGATCCCAAGACTGGGGAATGATGCGCACGCACACAGGACTAGGCCTTGACCATATCAATTAACTTAAATAAGATAGTCTGTCACAGACATGTCCATGGGTTCAATCTGATCTCATGGAGATTATCTTCTTACCTGATTTCAGGTTGCATCACAATCACATTTAAAACTGTCACATCTATTTTTCAATGTACAATTAGATGTTATGAATAGAATCACATCCTACAGGAATAATCAAGAATCTCTGTTTTAGTAACAAACAGACAAATGAACGAACAAACAACCACTGGATACATACTCAGCAGTGGCATAGCAAGTTCATATGGCTGTTCTATTTCTGGTTTCTTTTTTTTAATTTTTTATTCATTTTACACACCAACCATGGTTCCTCCTACCTCCCCCCCCCCTCCTGCTCCCGCTACCTCCTCCCATCCCACCCCCCTATCCACTCCCCAGAAAGGGTGAGACCTCCCATGGGAGTCAGCAAAGCCTGGCACATCAGTTGAGGTAGTACCAAGCCCCTTCCCTCTGCATGAAGGCTGAACTAGGCATTTCACCATAAAGAATTGAGCTCCAAAATACCAGCTCCATGGATAGATTCTTGTCTCACTGCCAGGGGCCCCATAAACAGACCAAGCCACACAACTGTCACCCACATACAGGCTCCCAAACTGTCGGTCCAGAGTCCATAAAGTTTCATGAGGTCTGATCATCTGTCTCTATGGGTTTCCCTGTCATGATCTTGACCCCCCTTTGCTCATATAATCCCTCCTCCCTTTATTCAACTGGACTCCCAGAGCTCAGCCCAGTGCTTGGCTGTGGATCTCTGTATCTGCTTCCATCAGTTAATGGATGGAGGTTCTACAATGACAACCAGGGTAGTCATTAATCTGATTACAGGAAAAAGTCAGTTCAGGCACCCTCTCCACTATCGCTAGAGTCTTTGCTGGAGTCATCCTTGTGCATTCCTGGGAATTACCCTAGCACCAGGTTTCTCCCAAACGCCATAATGGCTCCATGAAGATATCTCTTTCCCTTTCTTAAAAAAACCTTCACACTGGTATCAAAAGTGGCTTCACTAATATATACTACCACCAAACGTACATCAGAGTTCTCCCTTTGACATATTTATGCAAGCGTTTGTTATCATTTTTATTCTTGATGATGGCCAGGGGTGAGATGATTCTTAAAGTGGCTCTCATCTGCATTTAAAGAATGGCTAAGGATGCTCCACAGCTTTTTAATTGCTTACCACCCATTTGTACTTCTTCTTTACAGAAATGTCTGGTCCCTCACACAGTGTACACTTCAATTGGGTTGCATATTTTCTGGATATTTAGGTTTCTTCTCATTCTCTCAATATCCTAGACACCAATCTTCTGGATGGTAAGCTTTGCCATTTTCTTGCCTGCCTCCTCACTTGATTGATGGTTTCCTTTGACATACTGAAGCATTATAGTTTCATGGGATCCAGTTTGTCGATTGTGTATCTTATTTCTCATGCTACTGATGCCATATTCAGAAAATTCTTACATGTGCTTATGAGTAGAAAAATACTCTCCAAATGTTCCTCTGGTGTCTCAGGATATCAGGTTTCATTTGGAAGGTTTTTAATCCATTTGGGGTTGAGTTTTGAGCACACTGAGAGGTAAAGATTCAATTTCATTTTTCTGTATATTAAAGTAGTGTTTTCTTCCATATGATTTGTTTAACATTCTGTTTTATCTATTGTACATTTTTGGCATCTTTAACAAAGATCAGGAAGCTGTAGTTTCATGGACTTATATCTGACTCCCCAACTATTTTGCTTTATGTAGAATGGCCTTCATTATAAAATTAATTCTTCTGATCCACTAACACGAGAAGTCCAGCATCCACCTCCATTTCTTTCTTCAGTGTCTTAAAGTTTTAGAAGTACTTTGTTTCCCTGCTTTGCTTTATTTCCAAAAGGTGTTTGTTTGTGGCTGTTGTTAATGGGATTGTTTCCCTGATTTGTATCAACATTTTCATTGATGGATGCAAAAACTACCAATTTGTATTACTAATTTTAAATTAAACTAAAGTGTTTGTTAGCTATATGAGTTTTGGGTGGTCCTTAGGGTCTCATATATAAAGAATCATATCATCAAATAAGGATATTTTGACTTCTTTCCACTTAGTTGCCTTTTCTTATTTGTTTAGCTAAAGCTTCAGTAACTAAATAGGATAGCAGCAGAGGAAGAGGACACTGTTTTTTTCTGGTAGTGTTTCGAAGTTCCCTTCCTCTAGCATGAGGTTGGACATACATTTATCTACAAAGCCTTTATTATACTGGGTTTTGCTTCCTTGTTGCATCCTCTCTGTGAATTTTAGCATGAAAGGATGCTAGGTTTTGTGGGAGGTCTTTTCCACTTTTGTTGCAGTGATCATGCAATTTCTGTCTTTGAGCCTATAACTTCTCTGTGTTTGTTGAGCCATCTTTATATTACTGGAATTAAGCCAAATTGGCCATGATTAAAGCTCTTTCAGATATAATATTTAATTTGTTTTGCAAACATAATTGAGAATTTTGCATCTATGTTCATGGGAGAAATCAGTCAGTAGTCTCCATTCTTGTCTTTAACTTGTTTTGGAATCAGGGCAATCGTGGCTTTATAAAATGATTTTTGATGTCTTCCTTCCTCACCTACTTTATGGAATATGTGCAAAGTATTGTTAATTCTTCTTTGAAGTTTTGGTAGAATTCTGCATTGAATCTATCTGGTCTTGATTTTTTTCTTAGGTGGGAGAATTTTTTACTTCTTTAATATAATTGCTGGTTGTAAATATTTTTAAACTATGTATTTCATCTTATGCATCTAGAAATTTATCCATTTCTTTTCAATTTTTCCAATTGATTATAATATAGGTTTTTACATCCTTTTTAGACAATATGTTTTCAATTGAAATTGAATTACATACCTTTTCCTTTCTTTTCTTCCCTCCATCACACTCACATTCCTCACTACAAATTTGATATCCTCTTTGTCTTCTATTAACATACATATATATATATATATATATATATACATATATGCACAAACATATATATCGGCATAACCTGTTACTTTCCCTTTAGCTATTGGTGTGCATATTGTTCCGGGGCGGAGCATTCAGAATTGAAAGAATAATAATGGGCTGCATCATTGAGAGAGACCAGTTCTTCCTCTCCCAGCAGTCATTGTTGCCTACATAGTTCTTTGTCTAGGTGTGGGACTCAGCGAAAGTTTCCATCTTCCATGTTACAGTGTTCATTGGTGCTGCCTTTGTTCCTGTTTTGTTGATGAAGCCATTTCTAGGAGAGACTGTTTTACAGTGGACTTCATAATATTATGGCTCTTACAATCTTTCTACTCTCCTCTTCTGTGATGTTCTCATAATCATTGGTGTAGGAGCTGTGATGCATGCAGATGTATCCTTTGCAACTGGGATCCTCTTTTCCTTGGTTCATTCCTCCAAATCCTCAAATGTGCATATAAGCATGAAGTAACCACAGAAATCGTGAATGCATAAATAGGCCATAGCAGGTGTTACTGAGGGAAGAAACGGCAGGCATCAAATGATGTGAAATGGTGAACAGAAAAACAGAGTAGGGCTCCAACTGAAGAGGAAGGAGGACAATACAGAAAAAAGAGAAACAAAGAGCAAATAACACCAAGGTTGCTTCATAAAGCCTCAGGGAATCGTATTATTTTATATTTACCTAAATTATACATAACAAATACAATTGAATATGTATTTATATATTATATTTCATTTTATATTATATATTAAAAGAGGTTAAGCCACTTGGACTGTCAATATCCTCCACAAGAACCATAGACTAACAAAACCTCCAGCAGCAGGGACAAGAAACCTCCTTTTGAATGTTTGTTTGAATAAGACGGGCCGTTAACCTAGCCCTTGGCTACCTCTCAAGGGTTGAGAATAGGCCCTGATTGCTGAAGACACCATACACTTAGGACACAGGTCTAGCTTTCATGATACCAGAACATATCACAAAAGCTTCCAAGGAAGAGAAGCAATTAAATTATCCTACCCAACTTCAGCACTATGGACTACAAGAATTACCAGCCTAGCATGGTATCTATAGACGTGCAATAAGTGGCACTTAGATGTTGGTGGCAACTAACAGCTATCTGATTGGACTCCATCCCTCAACCAAGAAGTCCTCTTCACAGCACCTGGAGACAATCACAGAAACCCACAAATGGACATAGTATATTTTTTATTTTCTGAATCTCATTGTTATCTGTTATAATGTCACCTAATTTTATTAACTTGTATCATCTTTTTTTTTTTCTTCTTGGAAATTGATCTGGGGTTTGAAAATTTGTTTTCTTTTTCTTTTTTCTTCTCCTTTTTTTTTTGAATTTTTGAGACAGGGTTTCTCTGTGTAGCTTTGCGCCTTTCCTGGAACTCACTTGGGAGCCCAGGCTGGCCTCTAACTCACAGAGATCCATCTGCCTCTGCCTCCCAAGTGCTGGGATTAAAGGAGTGTGCCACCACCGCCCAGCAAAAATTTGTTTTCAATTCGTTCAATTTCAATTCAAGTTTCAATTTGCAAAGAATCAACTATTCCTTTAATTGGTAATTTGTGGTGGTATTGTGTTCCCCAAAATATTGTGTACCTTCATAAACTTATCTGGGGTCAGAGACAGAAAAGCCACAATATTAAACATGAGGATAGGCAGTGGTAGCATACGCCTTTAATCCTAGCATTCCAGAGATAGAAATCCCTCTGGATCTCTGTGAGTTCAAGGCCACATTGGAAACAGCCAAGCATGGTGACTCATGCCTTTAATCCCAGAAAGCAAGCCTTCAATCCCAGGGAGTGGTGGTAGAAAGCAGAAAGGTATATAAGGTGTGAGGACCAGAAACTCGAGGCATTTGGCCTGGAGAAGCATTTGGCCTGGTTAAGCATGTGGCTGGTTAAGATTTCAGGCTTCTAGCAGCAGTTCAGCTGAGATCCATTTTGGATGAAGACTCAGAGGCCTCCAGTCTGAAGAAACAAGACCAGCTGAGGATCTGGCGAGGTGAGATAGAAGTGGCTTGTTCTGGCTCTCTGATCTTCCAGTGTTCACCCCAATAACTGGCCTCAGGTTTATTTTTGTTAATAAGACTCTTTAAGATTCATGCTACAGTAATTATTTTTGTTTCTACTTAATTTGTATCTGTCCCAATTTTTATTATATTTTTTCACTACAGTTTTGATCTTTTATTTGTTTTTGTTTTCCAAGTCCTTAAGGTGCATAATTACTTATTTGAGTTGTCTCTGTTTTCTTTTCTCTTTTTTCCTTTAGTGCAAGCATTAACTTTAAAAGCTTTCCTCTTGAACCTCCTTTGTTGTGTCCCATAGATGTTAGTATGTTATGTTCTTATTTTCATTCAATTCTATACATTGTTTCTTTCTTTCTTGATTTGTTCCCTTGCCCATTCCTCATTCAATATCAATTTTTAAATAACTACAAGTCAGTGTGCTTTCTGTAATTTCTACTAGTGTTGATATTTAGCTTTATTCTGTTTTGGTAAGATAGAATACAGGAGTTTTCTTATTGGCAGAATTTTTCTTTCTGTGCTTATTTGTAATCTGTTTTGGAGAAAATTCCATGTGCTTAAAAAAATACACATTCTTTGGTTATGGATGGAATTTTCTGTAGAACTCTATACGTTCCTTGCATTTATGATGACATTTTACACTGATGTTCTCTTATTTTGTCTGACTACCTATACATTGATGAGAGTAGGATATTGAAGTTACCCACTATCACTTTATTGGGATTAATCCATGGTGTAACATCTAGATCTATTTATTTATTTATGAAACTGGATGTACCCAAGCTTGTTGCATAACCTCTTGGTGGATTAGTTTATGACTGTGATGTGATATTATATATTGATTTGTTGCATATGCATACACACATATGTTTATATATATATATATATATATATATATATATATATATACACACACATCTTGATGGATTATTCTGTTTATCAGTGTGATATCATATTCTCTGTCACTCATTAATTTACCATTGAAATTTGTTTTGTCAGATATTTAAATACTTATGCCTAATTGTTTCCTTGTTCCATTTGTACAGAGTAACTTTTTTATATTCTTTTATCCTAAGAAGGATCTTGTCACTCATGATGACATATTTCCTAAAGTCATCAAAATTTTGGACTCCCCTCAATGTGAAGGACTGTATTCTTTTATTTGGAGAATCAAAGCCATTAATATTTAAAGGTATTATAAAAGATGTATATAAATTTCTGCCATTCTGTAGATTTTGTGGCATTTTTAAAGACTTTGTCTAGTCAACTGTCTTGATATTGTTTATTTAGCCCTTTTATCTCAAAAGTGTATCTGTACTTTTCTTGAATCTAAACTCTACACTATCTAATGCTGACTTGAGGACAATAAATTCCTTTAGCACACATTTATTATGGAAAATTTTATTTCTCTTTCAGTTATATAGTTTTTCTGGGTATAATAGTATGGACTGACATTTGTGATATTTCATGACTTAGACAACATCTTTTCAGGCACTCTTAACATTTAAGGTTTCTATATAAAAAATCAGCTATTATTCCAATGGTCTCAACTTTTTATGTGACTTGACCTTTTTCTTTTACAGCTTACAATACATTTGCTTTATTCTGGGTTTTAAATACTTAAACTATAATATGTTATGGAGAGTTATTTTTTTTCTAGTCCTGTTGATTTAGTGTTCTGTAGGCCTCTTGTAACTACCTGTATTGGTTTCTTTATCTCGAGATTTTTGGAGAATTTCATGTATGATTTTATTGAAAATATTTTCTATGCCTTTTGTTTGATACTCTTCTTCTTCTACCCATAATTTAAGGATTTGATCTTTTCATGGTATCCCAAAGCTGTTCTGTGTTACACTTAAATGCATATATTATTAAAATATATCATGATTCCTATTGAGAAATTCAGTTGCTCTGCCTTGTCTTCAAATCTGAAACTCTGTATTTCACATGTTCAATGTTATTGATGAGCCTTTTTTCTCTTAGCTCTTTTTATTTGACTCTTTAGTTTTTCATTTCCATCATCATTTCATTTTGGCTTTTCTTAAGAAATTCTAACTCTTTATTGAAATCTATCCTCACATTCTGAGGTAGATTTCACATTTTATTCAGATCATTTGTTCTCATGAACTATAACCATGTCTTCAGGCCAGTGTGTTGCTTGAGATACTTATAATCATTTTTTTTTTTTAATAATCTCTCTCAAAGTTCTTCTAAGTCATCCACATTGGGCGCCATTACCACTAGATTAGTAATTTTCAGGGGAAAATATTTTGACTTTAATAAAACAGGTTTTGTTTCTTTGTTGGGGAACTGTATATCTGGAATGAGTTTGTAAATTTAGTCCTTCATGTTTTCTGTTAATCAAGTCAACCTCCTCCCTTCATTGAAAGCTTTATAATGTTTAGACAATAACAAGTATTATAAGTTCAAAGTGTTTTCTTCTACTAGACTGGTATTCAGGATGACAAATAGTATCCTTGGTTTTCCTCTGAGAGTCAGCCAGTATCTGCCATAAAAGTCACTATCCAAATATCAGCAAACGTCTGGCTGGCACCTGCTTCACTCTCAGCACAGGCGGCTCTCCACATGGGCAAACTTCCCTGGGTCAGTTCTGACCAGAACTGTACTTCCACACTTGTCCAATGTTTTGCGGCCTACCCCAGATCATCTCTGGTCAGCTGGGTCTGCAGCTTCTATATCAAATTATAAGACTTCCTGTGCCAGAACCCTTATCCTGGGTCAGCTGGCTCTGGTCGTCTCTTTTATAAATTCATATACTTTTATCCTTTAAAATGTTTACTAAACTCCTGATCATGTCGCTTAAATAAAGTGCAAAAAATAATTAAGAATATAAAGGTATAGTTTACATAAATACCAATTATAATTGGTTTCAGAAAACTCTACTATTTTAGAATTAATAGTTTTATTGCTGTTGTAATTTAAAGTTTATCAACAAATTTTCAATTTTGTTATGATTTTAAGTTTTAAGGGAATTAAGTAAAAAATAAAGAAAGATCAGTCAGGGTTTCTGCAGAGCCTTTGTAAGTTACATTTAGCTTGCTGGTTTCCTTTCAAAAATTCAAGTTTGAAATTCCCAGCAGAATTGAAGACATGTTTAAATGGACTAAAAAAAATTGCTGACATTTGTTTAATCCTCAATGAAGTTTCAAAGCATTTCTTTGGGGTTTGCTTTTAAGAATGAGGGATCCTATGCAAACTTTGAAATGCCTTTTTACTTCATATTTGAAAAAGTGTATGCCTGTGCATTCATAATGGGGAGAGATGATAAAGGTTCTCACCTGCATTAAAACTAAACACAGTATAGGCTGCTGCTGTGAACTAGAATATTACAGTTTTATCCTGATGTATGAAATGGAAAATGTTGAGACTATTACCAAGTCCTGATTGTGTTCCAAAGACAAGCTACTCTCAATCAAAAGGAAAAAAAAGTCATGGACATCAGAGGAAAATGACTCTGGCACAGCCATTCTTACCTGTGTTGGTTACTTCCTTTTACCAGGACAGAATATGTGAAGGGCATTCTTAGTTTTCTTAGGCACATTACCACAGTATATTTTACTTGTGGGGAATTTTAACTATTAAATCTTTCAGCAATGAAGAAATTCTGTTATCAATATAGGGGACTGTTGTGGAATATTAGTTTAAGGTGTGTTGCATTCATTTATGCTGTGGGATATTTGTCTAATGATGCAAAGATGTGTTGCATTATTTTATGTTCCATTTGTTTAACTCTGTAAAGCTGTATCACTTTGCCTGTCTAAAACACCTGATGGTCTAATAAAGATCTGAATGACCAATAGCAATGCAGGAGAAAGGATAGGTAGGGTTGGCAGGAAGAGAGGATAAATAGGAGGAGAAATCTAGGCTCAGTAGAAGAGGAGGAGGAGGAGTGAGAAAAGGAGGAGTGGAGGATACTAGGGGCCAGCCACACAGCCACACAGCCACAGATCCACACAGCCATCCAGCCACACAGCCACACAGCCATCCAGCCATCCAGCCACACAGCTACACAGCCTGCCATGGAGTAAGAAGGAAAGAAATATATCAAAAATAAAGAAAGGTAAAAATCCCAGAGGCAAAACATAGTTAAAGAGAAATGGGATAATTTAAGTTAGAAAAGCTCGCAAGAAACAAGCCAAGCTAAGTCTGGCATTCATAAGCAACAATAAATCTCTGTGTATTTATTTTCTAGCTGGGTGGTGAGCCCCCAAAGAGTAAAAAAAAAAACAAGGAAATAAAAATAAAAAAGTAAACCACAGGGGACAGAGATATTCACACATGAACTGCTAGGACATTATAGTCCATTAGATGTTGGCAAGGCAGAAAAGCTTCACTTTGCTTACACTTATCACGCTGTGAATCATTAATTTACTAACAACATTCTATAACTTGTATCAGATTATTTAAAAATCAGAGTTCTTTGGTTAAATGCTTTCAAAAAATTTTTTTTCGCCACATTCTTCTAATTTTCCCACTGCCCATCTAAGTGAGAGACCATGATTGAGACTTGAGTCTTACTACAGTTTGATGACCTATTTGGAAGTCTATTATCACTAAATGTCTAAGAAACATGAGCCATGCTGTCCACTCTCTGCATTTCCTTGGTCTAGGCTCTTCACAGAAGGACCTCATAGGTCCGTGCTATGTAAGTCACAGTGGAGTGAGGCTTACCCCAACAGGCCCTCCTAGAATACACTCTAGGTTCACTTTAGCAGTCCTGCTAGCTGTGATAGCAAAGAGACTGCACAAAAGCCGGGTCTGGACGTAGCTCAGATCTATCCTTGTTTGACCTTCTACAATCAGAAAACAATGCTCAACCAAACGGTCAATCATTTGAGATTGTGATGCAATCAGGATGGTGATATTTCTCTAATCACCTTTTTTCTGAATAGAGAAAAACAGGAATACTTACCTCATACATAGACCAACACCAGTAGGGCAGTCCAAGGGGACTTTGTTGGGGGACATTGTTTGGGGAACACTCATTTTGCCACTGGCTTGGACAGAAAGTATGTCTGCCCAAAGTGTATTTCAGACATTCCTAAATTCTTTCAGCACTATAATCTCTTTTCCACAGCTCCCAAATCCATGAGGTCTTTAAGTCTAGATTTATATTACAGTCCCCTTAGGCAAGATTTGGAGAAATGGCACATGAAATTTTTTCCATAAATCCTTAGCTAGCTTTAAGTTTCATTTGAATTTGCTTTTCATTTTAGATATTCAATGCACAGATACAATTTGTTTCCAAACATTTAGCTACCATATATCTATGTAATAGTGTTATAGGTATAGTTTAACAACAGTAAGACATTAAATCAAAGTCAAAGTATAATGTTGTTTGAATCTTTGATGGTCTTTTAATAAACAAACCCAGAGCCAGATATTGGGGTGAAAGCTGAAAGATCAGAGAAGCAGAGCAAGCCTCAGCCAACCTCACCTCTCCAACTCCTCAGCCAATCCTGCTTCCTCAAACTGAAAGCTTCTGAGTCCTCACCTGAAAGGGTCTCAGCTGAACTACCTTAGTTTCTGTTTCCTTAGGCCTTACATACCTTTCTCTACCCAGCCATGTCACTTCCGGAGATTAAAGGCATGAGTGCTTCCCAGTACTGGGATTAAAGGCATATGCCACCACTGCCTGTCTCTGTTTACAGCGTGGCCTTTAGCTCACAGAGAACCAGACGGATCTGTGCCTCCTGAGTGATAGGATTAAGGGTGTGTGTCACCACAGTCTGGCCTCTATGTCTAATCTAGTGGCTGTCTCTGTCCTCTGATCCTCCGGCAAGCTTTATTAGGGTATGCAATAAATCAACACAGCATAAAATTTTGGGGAAGATAGATTATGCATTACACCTGAACCTGGACCAAACTTGGGGGTAAATGGACTCAATAATGAATTGCTTACATTAGGGTAAAATGTAAATAAATGATGTGACTCAAGCTCAGGATGGAGGGCTTTCCTCTTTTGCACAAAGCCTTGGTTTCTGCTCCTAGCACCACATGAGCATAGTGAGCATAGTGCTGCAGAGCTGGAATGTAGGAGTGGGAGTTAAAGGTGGGAAATCCAGATTTCAAGTTCACACTGAGCTTCCTGGCAAATGTACAGAGAACCAAGGGTAATGGAGGAAAGCTGGGAGTGGGCAGGGTAGTCTTCCCCAGGGAAAAGAACACCATTGTTGTACAGCGACAAATGGTCAGCTCTGAAATATGCATGCAAGTAACACTATATGGACCAAGCAGGTTATATTTAAAAATATACATGTATATACATATATGCATGCAATAACAATTAATTAAAAAGAAGCCATGGATTTGAAGGGAAACAAGGTATATATGGGAAGGTTTGTAGGGAGAAAGAGGGAGATGTACTGTAGTTTAATAATAATCTCAAAAATTAAAAAAGGAGAAATAAACTATGAAATATGCTATGAAAGGGTAGGCAGGAGGAGGCAGATCTAGGAGAAGTTGGGGAAGCAGTGAGGAATAAATATGACCACAATTTTTTGTATGTATAGTGTTCTCAAAGAGTAAAAAAAGAATTCCCTTTTACTTATTTTTAAAAAGGAATAAAATAAACTATATTTTAAGCTAATTAAATAAAACTTGAGAGTGATTAATGTATACGTGGAAACAATACACAGGCATGAAAATGAATAAATAAATATGTAAAAGTACATTATAGATAATTACAGAAATATATTCATTTGGTTGATAAGATGCCACAAACACTTGATTCAATGAATAACACTATGTTCAGAATATAATGCTATATTTTAATTTATTAGGTTATTTCATCTTAATTTAAAAAAATCCATCTCATGCAGGGTGGTAGTGGTGGCGGCGGCGGCGGCGCACGCCTTTAGTCCCAGCACTCAGGAAGCAGAGCCAGGAGGACCTCTCTGAGCTCAAGGCCAGCCTGGTCTACAGAGTGAGTTCCAAGAAAGGCGCAAAGCTACACAGAGAAACCCTGTCTCAAAAACCAAAACAAACAAACAAAAAATCCATCTCAACCATTAATAAGAGTTTAGGAAAAATGAAGGCAGCAAGAAGAAAAGCTTACTAGAGAAGACCCCGCAGGTGGAAAGCCAAGCTCCAAGATGTGTGGTATGAGGAGGAAGGACTCTATTTGATGTTGACAGCTTTATACTGTAATTAGACATAAAAAAGAGAACCCTTAAAATGAGAGAACACAAACTTAAATAAAATGTCAGTTCTATTCTTGTGTGTTTGTAAGACTCAGAGGAAACATCTCCAAAATAAAAATAAAAATATTGAAAATTGATAGTAATAATGAAAAGGGTCTGGTGTTTCTAAGAGTTCTTAACAGAACATTTAATTTTTTCATTGGTTTCTTTTGAATTTTTCTATAACATTTAATATTTCTTGTTCTTTCCTCATGGACTTCAAAATTCAAACATTACATTTAATTTTTTTTTTTTAATTTTAACCTTGTCTTTTTGTAGGTTTTTTTGACTGCTGATATTTATGCTCACTTTCTGCTGGAAAAATTACCCCTTGTTTAAAACAGTCTTCAGCTTTAAGTTGAAATACTGGGTTACTTCACACAGTGACAGTTTGGGAATTTCTTTAAGAAACACATTTTTCTTCCCTGGACCCTTACAGAAAACAAGTTTTGGCATGCAGTATGCATTTATTTCTGCTGCAGCCAGGTTGGTTCTGCGATTGCACACTCTTCAGGTTATCTTTCTGGAATAAATATCACTTGAGGAGGAGGTGGGGGTGGCAAGCCTCACCAGCCCTAGCTTTCTTCTCCCCCAGGGCAGTATTTCCCAATTATGCCTCTCTGTCATCAACACCTCTTCATGTCTGGGCTCATCAACCTTCCAGACCAGTTCCTGCATGGCTAAATCACCAGAGAAAGCAGGACCCCACACCAAGATGATCTTCTTAGCTGTGCTCAACACCCTAGCATTGGGAAACATCAAATATTTTAAAAGGAAAGTACAATGTTTGTCTAGATAGGTGGCCTAAATGTCTCCTTCGATTACAAAAACAATTTTAAACAGAAAAAATAATTTGCCTTAATAATGAATCCAAACAAAATTCCAGAGTATTTTCCCTTCACCACACACTGCAGCAAAGAACATATGACTTAAAATTAGGTCAGACTTGAACAGAAAATATTGACTTTCTGACCATGGGTGGATTTTTTTTCTATAAACATAAAAAGAAGTTTGTATTTCACAGACTGGTAAGGGAGTATTTATACCACGTTTGTTTTTGAAACACCTACATTTCATGATTTGCCATCAACCTAGAAACAGCAGTGAGAAAAACTGTGTATGCAGAATATATACTCTAGTTTTGTTTTAGCCCACTCACGGGGGAAGTGGCTTTGCATGTATTTGTATAACACAATAAACGGGCAGCCTCCAGCCAAGGGGTCTATAAAAATTTCCCCCTGGCATATCTACTCTTTCTAACACAGCTCAAGAGGATATTATGTTTGCACATTTTGTGTATGCACATGTATTCAACATGTGTTAATACTAACATTTGTCTTATTTCTGTCATACATGTTTATATGTACTTTATTTAATAATTTTAGTTAACATTTTCTATTTCTTTGTAAACAATGATAGTATGATTTTTTTAAAAGTATGGCCCAACTCCCAGACTTAGGCCTAACTAATATGTGAATACATTTAGTCATGCTTACCGTGTTAGTGGACTTTGCTATCGAATGACTTTTATGCAAATGAGTAGTTTTCATATGGTAAATACTAAAAATGATTCAAATAATAGAAAATCTTATTTGTTGGTTATTTTCTTAATCTTTAAATGTAATAAGAAAGTGTATCCAATTTAGAAATTACTGTGTGTGTGTGTGTGTGTGTGTGTGTGTGTGTGTGTGTGTGT
>CABHPP010098476.1:0-10562 GCA_902168425.1 Peromyscus attwateri | reverse complement strand
CAGATGAGGGCCTCCAACAGTGCTTCTTGCTTCTAGCTACTCTTTTTTTTAAAATATAAATTTAATCATAGAAGATGTAGAAATGGAGTGACAGAAAAAAACAGGGAGAAGGGAAGCAGTCACAGTCACAAAGAACTGACTCAGGGCTTCACTTTTCCAGGTGTGGAGGACTTTGCCAGTGGCACAGGACATACACAGACACAGACACAGACACACACACACACACACACACACACACACACACACACACACACACAGAGACACACACATCACATGATTCATCCCAACACCTCATCAGGGCCACATTGAATATGGGACATGAGGAAACCATAACCATAGCTCCTATAAAAAAAAGGGAGGGATTCTCTTGCCTTTTTTTCTTTCTAGGGAGGTGCATGTGACTGCAAGCATGCATATGTGTGGACACAACTGTTGCAAGTGCACATGGAGGCCTGAGTTGACATCAGGAATCTGCCTGGATCACTCTCCACTTTATTCTTTGAGGCAGAGTGGTCAGTCAAACTCAGAGCTCACTAATTTGGCTAGTCTTGCTAGCCAGCTAGTTCTGGAACCCCTGGGGAATAATTTATTTTTATTTTACAATTTATAAATTTTTACTTATTTGAGGGGGCATGGTAATTGTGGTGGTTTGAATAGAAATAGTCCCACAGGTTCATATATTTGAATACTTGGTCCCTAGTTGGTAGAACTGTTTGGAAAGGGTTAGGAGGTGTGGCCTTGTTGGAGGAGGTGTGTCACTGGAGATGGGCTTTAAGGTTTCAAAAGACTTCCATTATTTCCAGTGTGCTGTCTGCCTCCTGCTTATGGAGATGTGAGCTCTCAGCACTTCCTGCTTCCATCATAGACTCTAACCTTCTGGAACCAGTAATCCCAATTAAACACTTTCTTTTATAAGTTGCTTTGGTCATGTGGGCTCTTTTTTTTTTTTTTCTTCCTAGAGTCTCACTGTGTAGCCCTGGATGACCTGGAACTTGCTATGTAGACCAGGCTGGCCTTGAACTTGGAGATCTGCCTGCTTCTGCCTCTCAAATGCTGGAATTAAAGAAATATGCTGCTGCATCCAGCTAGTCATATTTTTTTATCACAGCAATAGAAAAGTAACTAATAGAGTGATAATGATGATTCCAAGTTTGAAAATAATTCAAACCATGCTGATTTATTTGTGTCTTTAGTTACACAGGATAGGAATAGTAAAGGACAAATTCAGGATGATGGTGACTTCTAGGAAAAGGGCTGGAAGAGCAAGCGGGAAAAGAGATTTCAAATATACATAATTTTTAAACAAGGTGAATGTGTCAAGATTTGATAAATTCAGGACTTGTAGCACAGACTTATAATCTTGGCACTTGGGAGACTGAGGCAGAGGGCCCAGAGTCCTAGGCCATCTTGGGCTACACATAAGACACTATCTAAAAATAGATTTGATGAGTGTACGGTGGAAACAGTGAAAATGGATGTAATCATTTCTTTATTCAGTTAGATTTTTATCAAAGTTATATTTTCAAAAGTAAAAGAGAAGGAGGGAGTTGGATAAAACAGACTTCATACCATTCTTGCAGCCTGAGTTTAATCTGGAGAGAATACACTTCTCCCATGTGGAAGGGCATTCGGCACTGGTTTTTGACATTGTTGTTCTTTGCTGTAGCCTGAATTATAAAACTAAATATGTTTGAGATGTTTCAGGGTTCAGATTTGCTGTAAACAGATAAGTTCAGGGGAAATGGTTTCTCTCTGTAGCAGTACTTTCTCATGGGGACTGCCACTCCACAAATAAGGACATGACAACTTATTATTAATTATGAAAGCTCAACCTTAGCTTAAGCTTGTTCCTAACTAGTTTTTATAACTTAAATTAACTCATATTTTTAAATCTATGTTCTTTCATAAGGCTTGTTATATCATTTCCATACTTCCCATCCAGCTTCCTCCACATCTGGCTTGTGACCCACCTTTCTTCTTTCCAGAGCTCTCTCTGCTGGGAAGTCCCTCCTATATTCTCCTGCCTAGCTGGTGGCCACTCAGCTTTTTATTACACCAATCACAGCAATACATCTTCACGCAGTATACAACTATCCCACAATATTTCCCCCTTTTTGTTTAAATAAAAAGGAAAAGTTTTAACTCTAACATAGTAAAACTATATACAATAAGAACAGTTATCAGATAAGAATTACATTCACAATGTTCAGTCCATTTGTACTTGGCATATTTGGAGAAAATACTCTATTATCTATCCCATCTTGATTAATTTAAAGTTTTATACCTAAACCATTTTCTATCCTAACTTGTATTACCATCCTAAAAATATCTTTTTAGACCTTAAAACATCTTCTTAGATTAACAACTTAAGCTTTTATGTTTTTCATCCTTATAAACTTTATATCTCTTATGTAAGCTCCTTTTCTGAATTTGGTAACAAGAAAAACTGTAACTATAACTATCTAGTTTTCAACACCATCAAGGATCTGAGAAGGATATAATATTACCCCAGTAAATAGCAAGTGTATAGCAAACAACTTCCAAAACTATAGAAATGACAGAGACATCTGGCTGCCTGGAATTTCACCCAAGGTTCTTCTGTAACATTGGGGCATCCATCTTTAACCTACAGGCCTAGAATATCTGACAGACTTTTTTGTGAAGGAGGAAATTCTGAAGAACTGTCCTACCTTGTCTTTGCAAGGTTCAGCAGTTGCCTTCTTTTGTGTCCTGCTTGTCCAGTTTGGACCCTTTTTAGGCAAATGGTACCTTTTTAGAGACTTTCTGTGTCTGGACCTGGCTGTCTTCATATCTGAAGCATTCTCTGACAGCATCAGTTAAGCCTTAAAGGGCCAGTACATTCACCATGGGATTCTGGGCTGGTGGCTGGCTTAAGCCCACAGGTAGCAGCACCTCTGTAAGCTGAGCACTGGCCACCTGAGAGACTGCAGGACTAGGAAGCCATGTCCAGCTCCTTGTCTAGAACTTTTCTTAGCTTTTACAGGTCCCATGTTAGGATATTTGAACTTCCACATTGAATGCCATATGTAGTAGTACTTTCTAATCAGGACCACCAGCCTGCAAATGATGATACAGTGACTTATTATTAAATATAAAAGCTTGGCTTTAGCTTAGGCTAACTTAACCCATATTTTTTAATCGATGTTCTTCCATGAGGCTCATTACCTCATCTCCATCCTGTTCATCCTGCTTCCTCCTCATCTGGCTGGTGACCCACCTTTCTTCTTCCCAGAGTTCTCTCTCCGCCTGGAAGTCCTGCCTATACTCTCCTGCCTAACTATTGGCCATTCAACTTTTTATTACACCAACCACAGCAATACATCTTCACTCAGTGTACAAATATTCTACAACCTCTCTCTCTCTCTCTCTCTCTCTCTCTCTCTCTCTCTCTCTCTCTGTATGTGTGTGTGTGTGCAAGCATGAGGAATGGGCACATTGCTTCCATCACATCCCCAAAAGATCTTCTGTGTAAGAAACCACCCCATAATTTGTTAGAACAGAATGCCAAGCATTTCACTGGGTTCCCAGCATTGAGTGAGGAATTCCAGCAGTGCTCATGGTATAGCTGTGTCTGCACAGTGCTGATAGGGACCTTAGCTGGGGTGGTGCTCACAGCTCTCATGCTTGGGCTCTTATTTTGGGGGATGACTTATATCTCTAACTTTCTTCTTTGCTGAGTTGGTAGGGTGAATAACCAAGAGGGTTTTCCTGCTCATCTCTGAGGCCTGGATTGTGGTGGCTGCAATGGCTGGGTATCTTTCTGTATTAGCCCAGCTTCTCCAACTGGCTGTCTCAGGATCATTGGATTTCTTACCTGGCATTCATCTCCCCCTCACAGAAAGTGTTCTAAGAGGCAGAGAGTGCAAGCTGCTGGTCCCTCCACACTTGAATCTGGAACTAACAGTGAAACTTTCATCATGTTCTTTTGATTGGATTTGACAGAGGGGCAGCCCAGATCTTGTCTGCCTGCAAGGGGAGTCTCTATGGGTTTGTAGCCACCTTGCATTTTCCAAGGACATGTGACTCCTCAAACACCAAAATACTTTGATGTAGTAGAAGCATTCTATGGTGTATAAATAGCCCAGCCTTTGCAGTTTCTGACCATGGCCTTGTGTTTCTTTCACAGGAGGCAGGGATGCCTACAGGTTATGACATCAGCATGAGAGAGATACATAGACTCAGGTCCCTGGTTCTGACCCCATTCTTCAGTACAGGTGTCACTGTAGATTGGTTATTTCTTTTTTTTTTTCAGTTAAAAAATATTTGAGATTTTATACATATTTACAGTTATTTTGAACATATCTACCCTTCACGACTTCTCTATTCCTCCCACTCCCCCTTCACATTCCCTTCCCTACTTCATATCCTCTTTTAAAAAATTTTTATGACCCACTTAATCCATGATGTGCACAGGCAAAGGGCCATCCCCTGGAGCACGGGCAATCCACCAGTGGCTGTATTCCCGAGGAAAATAAACTTTTCATCTCTCAGCAGCCACCAGCTGCCAAAAGGTCCCCAGATAAGGGTGGGGTCTCATAAGCTCCTACTCCATCTGTGCTGGTGTGTTGACTGCTTGCTCCTGTGATGGCAACCACAGCTGTAATAGGTTCATGGGCTGGTTTTTTTTAAAAAGATTAAAAAATATTTTAAATTGTGTGTGTGTGTGTGTGTGTGTGTGTGTGTGTGTGTCTGTGCACACGTGTACACATTTGTGTGTGGGTATGTGCACATGACATGAGCTCAGGTGTTCTCAGAAGCCAGCAGAGGATGTTGAACCCCTTGTAGCTGGAGGGATACAAACTGTCTGATGTGGGAGCTGGGAACTGAACTGGGGTCCTCTGGAAGAGCAATACCTGTTCTGAACTGCTGGCTAGCATGTGGTCAGCACTCAGCAATCACAATCTGCCCTCCATCAGTCTCCTTGTTATATATGCCTAGCATTATATAATACCATGTGTGAACACTTCCATTAGTAGTGTCATGGTTTTGCAACCAATTACTACTGTGATGTGTCCACCTCCTTCCTCACACTAGGATGTCTTTAAAGGTAGGAATCATGCTTATCCTATTCTTGGATTTGTCCCCAATGTCCTGCAGAGTGCTAGGCACAGAATACACACAGAAAGAGAATAAATGAGTTAATGAATGGATAAATGAATATCCCCATATGTGAAGTTGCAGGGTATAAGAGCAAACTGTTTTGAAAGGCACAGAAGTTGGTGCTGGGAACTGTGGGGTTTCTCAGCTGTAGGACAGCAGCCTTGTTCCTTTACAGAACTTCTGGTAGCTTATTAGGAAGGTCAGGGAAAGATATTCAGAGAACAAAAGAGCCAATTATCCTCTTTGAGAACAGCATGGCTCAGCAGTGACAGGATGAAGAGGGTAGAAAGGAGCAAAGGAGTCTGCTGGAAGAATCTCAGACCAGAGGGAGATGAGCTGTAGGAGGAGTGAGTCCCAGACTAGAGGGAGATGAGCTGTAGGAGGAGTGAGTCCCAGACCAGAGGGAGATGAGCTGTAGGAGTCCCAGACCAGAGGGAGATGAGCTATAGGAGTCCCAGACCAGAGGGAGATGAGCTGTAGGAGGAGTGAGTCCCAGACCAGAGGGAGATGAGCTGTAGGAGGAGTCCCAGACCAGAGGGAGATGAGCTATAGGAGGAGTCCCAGACCAGAGGGAGATGAGCTATAGGACAGTTCTGACTGCACGTGTGCAGGATGCACCTGCAGTCAGCTGTCAGGCTCTTTGGTGCTCAGCGAGGCAAAGCGGGAGGGTGTTGGGAAGCAGGAATGAGCTGGCACAAGAAGTGAGCTAGAACAAGAGGGGTCTCCAGGCTGGTCTCTAAAGCTGAGGAGGCTTTTCGGTTGCTCACATGGACCAGGACTTTGGCTCCTCTGGCTTTCAGGGCACTAACCCAGCCTTTGCAGTGACACTCACACTTGATATGAACCTTTGTGGGAGTGCTAAAGGCTCCTTGCACTGATCCACAGGGAGCTGTCAGAGCCCCAGGCTATGAAGAATGTCCAAGGATCACCTGCCAGGCAGGAAGATGTTCAGAATGTCTTCACTTGTCCAAGCTTGTTGTCACTCAGCGGTACATCTGTCATCTTCATATTAAGAATCATAAAGACATAGAACATTAAAAAAAACTCAGATTTTTTAAAGGTAAAATTCTTTGTCTGTCAAGGCAGAGAGTAAATTCATCACAGAAAGAATGAGTTTGAAAAAAGACAGAACCTTATAATTGCTGCCATTAAGAACTCCAGTCTGCTTGTCAAATAGCTGCTATTTATGAGTTTAATAGAGAAAGAAAATCTCAGTGTGTTTAAACTTCTAACACATCTCAGTTATTCTTCATGAAGTACCTACAGATATTTGTTGAATATGCAGAGGCTTAATTTTTTCATGAAAATGAACTGCAAAAATAAAACTGTTCTTTAATTTGAAGTGCATAAGTGACTAAAAAGTGTGGTTTGTGGAAATTCTAGTGGGCTTAATCATTAATTTTAATGGGTTTGATGACTGCTGTCTTTGACATTAGCCTATGTGCCTCTCATGGCCTCTGGTCACATGGACCTCCTGCCTTGGGGTCCACACTAGGAGAAAGCAGAGGCTGGAGAGGCAAAGAGCAGCAGCCCCCTGCTGAGAAGGTTCAGTTTAGGCAGTGAGGAAAACATGCTCAGCAGAGAGGAAGCCTGGAGCCTTCTTTCTAATCATTACAAAAACGTGGTCAGAGTGATTATGATAAACGTAAGTATAACTTACCATTGTTTCCCACAAAATGCATCTCTTTTCCTCTTCCTGATTAGAAATTTGAACTGAGGTCTGATTGATTGATTGATTGATTGTGATAGGGTGGCATACTTGTGCCACAGCATGTATGCAGATGCCAGGGGACAACTTTTGGTCTTGTATAATATTAGAGGGACCAGCCTTAATATTATAATCCCAGGGGCTCAGGAGAGAGAACTACTAACGGAGAGGACTATTTTCGGGAAATAGAATCTCAGCACACCGAGCTCTATAGTCCACTTGCTTTAATTCCTCTGGCATAACATCCTATTTATACAGCTTCAGTTCTGTTCTCGTGCCTAGCTCCTTTCTTGCCTGATTTCCCTCTATACTTATCTATTGCTCCCTCTAAGTTCTATCTTAATTCTCTCATCTTAATTCTGGCTCATCTAGGTCCTTTTCATCTTGTTCTTACCCAGCTAGTACTTCCCCACCTGACTCTTCCTCATCTTCCATCTCATCCCTCTAGTACTCTCTTCTAGCCCTTCAATCTAGTTCTTCCCTATCTCAGTTTGTTCCTCTCAAGTTCTTACCCATCTAGTTCTTCCATTCTCTTTTCTCTTCTCCGTCCTCCCATGCCCTGGGAGTCCTGGTATATATACACTTACAAGCAGTATTCCCTTAGCAGTGCAAAGCCAGGCTTCCAGGGTCAAACGGAGGGGTGATAAGAATCACATAGAGAGGCAGTAACCATTAATTATCATTTGCAACCCCAAGGGGAAGTGACCAATGGGGAAATGAATTAACTAAAGTCTAAATTCAGGTAATATCTAAGAAGAGAGATCTTATGTGCTCAACTATAACCTCAAAGGTGATTGGTAGAAAATGTTAAGAATCTATAAGTTGCTAGGTCAATGGGAGAAAATAAAACTGCCTTCTTTTTTTTCCTGTGGCTCATATCTGTCCAAGCTATCTGGCGTTTTTCTGCAGGGTCGGGGAAAGTGTGCTCAGTCGCTAGGCAACCTGTGTACAGCTAGATGCCTCTGGTGATAGTTAAAGGGAGATCTGGAACTAGAGGTAAAGTTTGGGAAAGGAGGGAGTAAAGCTTAATTGGTACATCCGCCAGGCCTTCTCAAACAGGTAGCCTGGATGCTTAAGTCTGTTCTTAGAGAGTACAGAGGTATCTCTGATAAGGTACTTTCCTCCATCTGGGGATGGACCTGGCTGGATGCTGCCAATGATGATAATTACAGGGAGGTTTGAACTGGGGTTCTGGCTAAGCATAGCTGTCAGCACAGAAAGTTATCTAAATATTCCTAGAAATGGTTAGGTAAGGAGTTAAAGGTCTATAAAGTTAGTAAGGCTGTTAGTAAGAAAGGAGGGTACGAGCTAAATTGTGTAAAGCTATTACTTAACGTCCACCTGACCTAGGTGGTGTCTCCTTGTGGAATTTACCTTAAACCGGGAGACTTGTTATTACTGTTAGTCCTTGAGAGTGGCTAAGGGAGATATCTGATTCCAGAGAAAGCCTTTCCTGAGGCTGTTCTCCAAATACCTGGAATGTGTATGTCCAGAGAGTGATCAGTCCACACTGTTAGCCCTTCTTAGGGAAAAGTCAATTGGGAAAACTATGAAGGCACACATGATTTTCATAACAGAATACAGCTGATATATAACAAGCCAAACAACACCAAAAGCTCCATGGAATTTGGCTTCCTGGATCCCTCCAGGTAGTGACTTTGCCATAACCAGCTGAGTTCTCATGATATATTCCTGCGGCCCACAGCATTTTGGGATCCAGTTTGCCCCTTCCACCTTGTCTTGAGGCAGTGCCTCTCTTGTTTTTACCATTCTGCAGACTCCAGGCTGACTTACAGTCTTCTAGGTGATTCTCTGTCTCTCCCTTTCATCTCCTATAGCAGTGCTGGGATTACTGGTGCACGCCAGTACACCTTTTTAATGTAAATTCTAGGGAGCAGACTCTGGCCACGAGGCTTTGCAGAGTGAGAGGTTTTACCTGATGAACCATCTTGACGACCCCCAGGCAAGATTCTTAAAATGAGTCTGTGTCTTTCATTTTACGTTTTTCTCTTTTTGCTGTATTTGGATGGAAGCTAGGGGGCCTCACCCTTTCATTTCAAAATGCAGTTAGTTTTACTTCGACTCTTTCCTATTTTCCCCAGCTCTGTGCAGCTGCAAATGGCTCTGTCACATCCTGCCTGAGATAGTATTTGCTGACAGACTCCTTTGCTACTGTTATCTTGTTGCCCTGAGTTCCTATCAACCAGAGGTAGAGCCTGATGGGAAATTTTCTGTCCATGTTACAAATAGAATCTTCTTTTCTGGTAGGATCCAGCCTGAACTCTGTCGGCCATGACCACTCTCCCAGAGGCTGTGGGCAACCTGCAGCTCCCATTTTCTCCCTGGGGCATTGAAGTGAGGTAGCTACTCGTGTTGTAGTAGTACCCAACTGTTGTAGTTGTTTTGTTTTGTTTGTAGCAAAATTACAAAATTGTTTGTAACATTCTCCAAGCTGCTGTAAGCATGAATTTGCAACTGGAGGGAAAAAAAAAATCACTTGCCAGGGTTAATGCTGACTTTAAAGCAGAAATAGAGTGTGCCATGGAAGCATCCCACTGTTTTTCCTAAAAGAACTGAAACAATGTATGTATCTTCTTTGTCTTTTAGATCAAATTTGCAACATAATTTTAAATAGAAATGTTTCTAGTTCATCATATATACTGATATTTTAAGGTAAAACTTCAAAACTTCACCTTCTCTGCTCTAAGTGTATCCAGTGGAATCTAAATCCACCAAGCTACAGAACTCCACTCTCTCCATCCTCATGTATATGGACATCAAGAAGCTTGCTTTTTCTTTTAAAAGAATTATTTCATTTCCGTATATGTGGGTCTGTGCATGTGACTGCGATTGTTCAAGGAGGACAGATGTGTGTGTGTGTGTGTGTGTGTGTGTGTGTGTGTGTGTGTGTGTTTGTGTGTGTGGTGTACACCCATGCACACTGGTGAGGAGGCTGGAAGAGGGCAATGTATATTCTTCTCCATCTCTGTCTTATCTCTTGAGACACTGAACCTGGGGCTTGTGGTGTTTGTTTCTTTCTTTTTTTTCCTAGAAATCCCCAGAGACTTCCCTGTTTTTTGTCTCTCCATGCCCAGTCCTGGGGTAACATGCACACATGGCCATACCTGGCTTTTATATGGGTACTGGGGATCTGAACTCAGGTCTTACGCACAGCATGAACTATCTCCTGAGCTAATGAGTCATCTCCCCAGTCCCAGAAGCATGCCCGCCCTCCCTCCCTCCCTCCCTCCCTCCTTCCTTCCTTCCTTCCTTCCTTTTTGGAGCTGAGGACTGAACTCAGGACCTTGCACTTGCTAGGCAAGAGCTCTACCACTGAGCTGAATTCCAAACCCCCAGAAGCTATTTTTTAATATCTAGGATATTTTACATTCTTCCTTTTTTTCCTGAAACAAATACTTCTGTTCTATTTCCCTCACAGCATTTTAGCTTACTGCAAATAAGACTTAAAACTCTCTTATTAATGGCTCTGTTTCCAAACATTATAAATATGTATATAAATTTGAGAATTCTAATTTCCCATAGCTGTAAGGCTTTAAATGTCAGAAAATTCAATTAAGACTATCATTTCCTGTATTATTAACACAGAGTTCATCAAACCACTCATACACATACATGCACACACATTAAACAGAGTTTGATAATTAGCTATTGAATGTAGACGTGTACCTTGGAGGCTGCTGCTTATGTCCGAATAGCTATCACCTGTTGCAGG
>CABHPP010098475.1:0-13717 GCA_902168425.1 Peromyscus attwateri | reverse complement strand
ATGAGAATTGCTGTGAATTCAAGGCTAACCCGAACTACATAGTAAGTTCTAGGGCCTTACAGCATCTTGGGTGAGACCCTGCCTTTAAAAAAAAAATGGTTTTTTTTTTTGGTTTAGGGTTTTGTTTTGTGTACTGGTATTGAACTGAGGGCCTTAAACATCCAAGGCAAGTGATCTACCACTGAGTTTTATCATATCCCTTTTAAGAACTGTTGAGAAGGTCTCAGTTACCCAGGCTGGTCTTGAGTTTGCCATATAGCCCAGGCAGGACCTGACCATGCTGTGTTCCTGCTGTGGACTCCTTATTAGCTAGCATTAGGCTGGGCCGCCGGGCCCTGCGGAGTTCATGTTTCTGAATCTCTGCTCTTTACCAAGTTTCTCAGGCATTGGATCTACTTACTGGAATCTTCTAGGGGTGGTTTGCTCGGTTGGTTGGGTTTTTGGTTTTGGTTTTTAAGACAGCGCTCATTTTATATCCCTGGTTGGCCTGGAACTCCCTATGTAGTCCAGGCTGGCCTTGAACTCACAGAGATCCTTCTGCCTCTTCTGAGTGCTGGGCTCAGAGGCATGCCTGGCTTTACTTGAATCTTGTAACAGCCCCTGAGATGTTATTTTTTTATTTTTTTTATTTTTATTAGCTCTATCCTAAAGAGCAGAGGACAGAGGTAAAGGCCCAATGATAAAACGAGACCCAAAGAGAATGCTGATTTTTAGAAGGTCACACGATATATTTAGTGGACAGATTTAGGCTTTAAATTTTCTTATAAGTTTATGTGTGTGTATGAGTATGTGTATGTGTGCACGTTTACACAGGTGCTGTTGCACATTTTGTAGGAGTCATTTCTCTGCTGCTGTGTGGGTCAGAGGGAATTGAACTCAGGTCATCAGGCTTGACAGAAAGTCTTTATCTGATGAGCCATTTGGACTGTCTTTAATCAGATTTTCTGTTACATTTTAATTGTTTGGGAGGGGCTTGTGTGTGCCACAACACACTTGTAGAGGTTAGGGGACATATGAGAGTTGGTTCCTTCCCTTCATTATGTGGGTCTGAGGCTTGAACTCAGGTCATCAGGCTTGGCAGCAAGCACCTCTACCCACTGAGCCATCACTTTGGCCCCTCGAAAATGTTATTGAGTAATTTATTTATTTATTTATTTGGTTTTTCTGGGCAGAGTTTCTTTGTGTAGTCCTCACTGTGTAGACCAGGCTAGCCTCTAACTCAGAGATCCGCCTGGCTCTGCCTCCTGAGTGCTGGGATTAAAGGCGTGCACCACCACCACCACCACCACCACCACCACCACCACCACCACCACCACCCAGCAAAAGAAAGCATTTGCTGCAGGCTTGCAGGCTTGCTCACGGTTCAGAGGTTTGGTTCATGATCGTCATGGTGGGGAGCATGGCAGCAAGCAGGCAGTAGCTGAGAACTACAGCCTGATCCACCAGCAGAGAGAAAGACATTGGGACTGGAGTGGGCTTTTGAAAACTCAAAGTCCACTCTTGGTGACATACCTCCTCCAACAAGGACATGCCTCCTAATCCTTCCCTAAACAGTCCATCAACTAGGAACAAGATCTTCAAATGTAAGAGCCGATGGGGCTGGGCGGTGGTGGCGCACGCCTTTAATCCCATCACTTGGGAGGCAGAGCCAGGCGGATCTTGTGAGTTTGAGGCCAGCCTGGTCTACAGAGTGAGATCCAGGAAAGGCACCAAACTACACAGAGAAACCCTGTCTCGAAAAACAAAAACAAACAAAACAAAACAAAACAAAAAAGGTTCCTTTAGCTGGAATTTCTTTTTTTTTTTTTTTTTTTTTTAAAGATTTATTTATTTATTATGTATACAGAAGAGGGCATCAGATCTCATTACAGATGGTTGTGAGCCACCATGTGGTTGCTGGGAATTGAACTCAGGACCTCTGGAAGAGCAGTCGGTGCTCTTAACCTCTGAGCCATCTCTCCAGCCCTAGCTGGAATTTCTTGATCAAATCCAGGTAGGGATGATCTACCCAGACCCTTTAAGAACAGGCTCAAATTTTGCTTCCTTCACCAAAGCCTTTCCAAGAGCTGATGGGGACAATTTTCAAACTACGAGAGGGCACTTGCTGCGAAGCCTTACAACCCAAGTTCAATCTATGGGACCCACATGGTGGAGGGAGAGAACCAATAGAATCCCATGAATTGTTCATATGAAACGATGCATAGAACTATTAATTATTTTGTGTGTTTATCTTTTACTGGTTTCACGACCCTTACTGAGAGCCAGAGCTCATTGTCTTTTTCACCTCTTCAGGAAGTGTTTTAGACCACAGTTTGGAAAGTCTCATCCATCGCCTTCGTGGTTTGTGTGACAACATGGAGCCCGAGACTTTCCTCGATCACGAGATGGTATTCCTTCTTAAGGGCCAGCAGGCCAGCCCGTTTGTTCTAAGGGCCCGGCGCTCCATGGACAGGGCAGGGGCACCCTGGCACCTGCGTTACCTGGGACAGCCAGAAATGGGAGACAAGAACCGCCACGCTTTGGTGCGCAACTGTGTGGACATTGCCACATCTGAGAACCTCACAGACTTCTTGATGGAAATGGGCTTCCGCATGGACCATGAATTTGTTGCCAAAGGACACTTGTTCCGTAAGGGCATCATGAAGATTGTGGTGTATAAGATTTTCCGAATCCTGGTCCCAGGGAATACAGACAGCACAGAGGCCCTGTCGCTCTCCTATCTTGTAGAGTTAAGTGTGGTTGCACCAGCTGGGCAGGACATGGTCTCTGATGACATGAGGAACTTTGCGGAGCAGCTCAAACCTCTGGTTCACCTGGAAAAAATAGACCCCAAAAGGCTTATGTGATTAAGAAGGTCTGTCCTCACCTGGGAGGTGAAAGACCTCCTGAGTGCCCCAGTTCACTGTTGCCAGGCAGGCTGACTCCCTTCAGAAAGATGGGTGGTGAGAATTTGGTTCCCTTGAACTGTTTCCTTCATATGGGAATTTCTCTTTTTTCTCTTTTGGTAACAGGGTCTTACCATGTAGCCCTGGCTCACCTGGAACTCACTACATAACTAGCTAGCCTGGAACTTAGTTTCCCTACGTGTCTGCCTAAGTGCCTGTGTTAAAGGATCTCCTTACCAAGTTTCATTTCCTTGACAGTCTTTTCCAAATAAAGACCCAGGATAGCATGGAGATTTGTTCAAGTCCTGTTTCCAGTCAAAGAGAGAGAACTGGAACATGCTAGCTTTTCTTTTTTTATAGACATATTTTTTTTTTAATTTATTTTTTATGTATACAGAAGAGGGTGCCAGATCTCATTACAGATGGTTGTGAGCCACCATGTGGGTGCTGGGAATTGAACTCAGGACCTCTGGAAGAGCAGTCGGTGCTCTTAACCTCTGAGCCATCTCTCTAGGCCACATGGTAGCTTTTCAGAGGAAGATGTCAAAAGCAACTCTGGTAATTGTTTTGCCTTTTCTTTTTCTTTTTTTTTCTTATATTTATATTTTGTCTTCTTCATATGTTTTTATTTGTTCTGTTTTACCATTTATATATAAGGTTTGTAACAGTGTTGTGAGCTGGCATTGTATGGTAATAAAGACGGAAAAGAAACAATTGCAGCTCTGATCCTTATTCTTTACTTTTTACTATTATTATTACTTCTTAACTATTTACTATTATTATATTACTGTTTTACTGTCATTGTTATTGTGTATGATGGGTGTGGGCACACCTGTGCAGGACCAGAGGCCTCTCCAGGACGCACACGGTGGAAGGACAGAACTGACTCCTGCACATTGTCCTACTCTGTCCCCACATACTGTGACGACTGTCACACATACACACAAAATCAATGTAATAAAAAGTATTTTTAAGTAGCTAGTGGCTGGAGAGATGGTTTAGCTGTTAACGAGCACCAACTGCTCTTGCAGAGGACCTAGGCTCAATTCCCAACACCCACTTGGTTGCTAACAGCCTTCTGTAACTCCAGTTCTAGAGGATCTGGTGCCCTCTTCTGAACTACACAGGCACCAGGCACACACAGTACACAGGCATGTTCAGGCAAAACACCGTACACGTAAGACAAGTAAGTCTTTTTTAATAATTCATTTCATTTCATGTGCAGTCATGTTTTGCCTGCATGTATGTCTGTGTGAAGGTGTCCTGTTCCCTGAAATTGGAGTTATAGGCAGTTATGAGCTGCCATGTGAGTGCTGGGAATTGAACACAGATCATCTGGAAGAGCAGTTAATACTCTTAACCACTGAGCTTTCTCTCCATCCTCGTTAAGTAAATCTTAAAAAAAAAAAGAAAAGAAAAGTAGCTGACATCATACAGTTTTCTTTCTTTTCATTTTTTTCTCTCAGGAAAACGTTCAGTCTTTTTTTTTTTTTTTTTTTTTGGTGGTGGTGGGGGCGGGTTTGGAGATAGGATTTCTTCCTGTAGCTCTGACTGTCCTGGAACTCATCTGTAGACCAGGCTGGTCTTGAACTCAGATCCTCGAACCTCTGTCTTCTGGGAATAAAGTTGTGCATCACCACCAACCGGCTTTCTTTGCTTTTTTATTCTACTTTTTTCAGGAGTTTTACTCAGGACCCTACAAACAACCCTAATGAAACTCACTCTTGGCTCATCTACTTGATTATAATTTTATATCACATTTATTTACTGAGGTCTTACGTGTGCACATGTGGAGGTCAGAGGACAGCTGCCCGCGTCCGGACCTGCACGTTGACCCTGTGGGGGCTGAGTGTGGAACTCTGGTTGTCAGGTTTGACAGCAAGCACCTTGTCCACTTTTACTGTCCAGACGAGCTCTCTCCCTGAGCCTGGAGCTCAGGTTCTTCTAGACTGGCCAGCCAGGGAGCCTCTGGGATCTGACTCTCCACCCTCCACACTGGCATTACAGAAGCCAGCTACCTCCAGCTGGAACCTGGATCTACACTCAGCTTTCTGTACTTGTATAGCAATGCTTTACCTGCTGAACGTTCTTTCCAGCCTGATCCATATTTTCTTACCTTCAAATCTGGCACACTCATTACCAAATTGAGTAAAAAGGAAACCAAATCAAAGGCCTTGAGCATGCTAAGAAAGCACTCTACTACCAAGCTACAGACCCAGTCCCTTGTAATTATTCTTTATAGAGATTTTTTTTTTTTTTTTTTTGAGACGGTTTCTCTGTAGTTTTGGTGCCTGTCCCAGATCTCACTCTGTAGACCAGGCTGGCCTTGAACTCAGAGATCCGCCTAGTGCTGGGACCAAAAGCATTCGCTACCACACCACACACACACACACACACCCTCCCCAGAGACGTTTTAACTTTTCATGATAGTAGTCTATTGGAGCCATCCTCTTATCAAAGCATTAGGAAGACTGAGGAGGAAGATCACAAATTCAGGGTCAGTGTGGGCTACAAAGCAAGATCCTGTCTCAAACTACATACAAACAAAGTACATTTTTGTTGATGGACCATTTTGAAAACCAATAAAATGCCAGAGATGGTTCTTCTGTTGCTGCCATCCTGCAGCATTTATTGCAGTGTGTAAACTTATTTTCGTGTGTGCCATGGGCCATGGCTGAATTCTCTGACCAGTTTGTCAGCTAATTCTTGCCCATAACAGTTAAGTGAATTAGCCGGGCGTTGGTGGCGCACGCCTTTAATCCCAGCACTCGGGAGGCAGAGACAGGCGGATCTCTGTGAGTTCGAGGCCAGCCTGGGCTACCAAGTGAGTTCCAGGAAAGGCGCAAAACCACACAAAGAAACCCACATAACAAAAAAACAAAAAAAAAAAAAAAAAAAAAAAAAACAGTTAAGTGAATTAAATAACTGGTCTAAACCACAGTTAAGTATAAACTGGTAGGTGTTTTATTTTGAAAATGCCAGACATAGTGGTGCATACCTGTAAATCCAGCACTCAGGAGGTGGAGGCAGGAGGATAGCCTGGGCTATATAGCAAGAGCTACCTCAAAAAAAGTTAAATACATAGCCAGGTAGTGGTGGCACATGCTTTTAATCCCAGCACTCGGGAGGCAGAGGTAGGTAGATCTCTGAGTTCGAAGCCAGCCTGGTCTACAGATCGAGTTCTAGGACAGCTAGAAGTATTATACAGAGAAACCCTGTCTGGAATCCGCCCCCCCCCCCCCAAAAAAAAAAAAGTTAAATACAGGACTGGATAGATAAAGGCACCTGCCACCAAGTGATGACCTGAGTTCAATCTCTCTGATAGACAAGGTAGAGGGAAGAGGTAGAAATCCTACAGATTGCCCTCTGACCTCTGCCTACATACCATGGCAAGTACATCCCACTTTCCAACATATGAAAGTTTAAATGATTATTTTTGTTTTCTGTGTATTTTGCCTATATGTATGTCAATGTGTCACATGTGTATGATGCCTGTGGAGGCCAGAAGAGTGTGTCAGAGTTACATATGGTTGTTAGCTGCTGTGTGGGTGCTAGGAATCAAACTTGGTTTGGGCTGGTACTCAAGAGTTAGAAGGAAAGAGAAAAGTTAGGCTTTTCGAGTAGAAGCTCAGAAAACCTTGAGGTGTAGCAGTGGAGAGCTGGTTGGAAGTGTTTTTGCAACCTTTAAATTTTTTTCCCTAGCCAGGCATGGTGGTACTTGTCTTTAATCCCAGCACTCAGGAGGCAGAGGCAGGAGGATCTCTGAGTTCAAGGCCAGCCTGGTCTACAGAGTGAGTTCAGGACAGCCAGAGCTACACAGAGAAACCTCTGTCTCAAAAAACCAAAACCAAAGCCAAAATCCAAAATGCCTATGCCACCATGCCTGGCCATAACTCTCTTTGGATCTTCATTTGTCATTCAAAGTGTTATATGAGGAGTGGGGTGGAGCTCAGTGCGCACACGCACACACATGTGCAAGCACATTCACATGCATGCCACAGCTTGAGTGTGGAGGTCCAAGGACAACCTGCAGGAATCTATTCTTTCCTTCCCCTGTATAAGGGGGCCAGATTCGTGGTGCCTTTACCCACTGAGCCACCTTAAGTGTCCATCCTACATTTTCTTATACTAACTTCACGGTTTTGACTTCACATTTCAGCCTTTAAACCTTTTGAAGTCTGTATTCGTCATGGTTTCAAGGAGAGTCACCTTTCTTCTTCCTATGGTGAATTAGTTTCTGTCACAGCCTGAGACACAACGTCTCCAGGGTTTGGTGACTTGTCTCCTTTATCGCACATGAGCTTCCCGAATAGTCTTTCTTAAGCTCCCTGTTCTATTCCACTGACCTTTCTTTGTTCTTGGCCAGCATCTGGCAGAGCGGTGTTTTTATTGGCTTTGGGGTAAATCCAGTTCTACCAGTAGGGCAGGCACCCCCACTTTGCTTTCTCCTTCAAAATAGACTTAGCTTTCAAAGGCCACACACCTCTAACACCCGCACTAGGGAGCCTCAAGCTCCATACATACGAGAATACAAGGCTGGGAGGTTATATTGCAAAATCCTTTCTTTTTCCTCCTTCATGAATAATAACTACATAGTGAGACCTTGTTTTTAAAAATCAGCAACAAGAAGCTGGGTGTGGAGTCACACGTCTTTAATCCCAGCACTCGGGAGGCATTGGCAGGTGGATCTCCATGAGTTCAAGGCCAGTCTAGTCTACAAAGTGAGTTCCAGGACAGCTAGGAGTATCACACAGAAAAACCTTGTCACGAAAAAACAAACAAAAAAGCAACAACAGCAAATATATTTAAAAAAAGAAACAAACTCCCAGTCTCTTGCCTCTGCCTCCCAAGTGCTGGGATTATAGCCATGTGCCACCCTCTTGATCACAAAAGGGAAAGTCTGACATGTTGACTGTTACCTTTGCTTCTGTTTGCCTTTCCTGTGTAAGCCATCAGATCATTGGCAAGTAATGGCTATTCTTTCTTACCTCTATACAATTAAGTTGTTGGGTTTTTTTTTTTTTTAGTTATTTGATTATTTTATTCATTTAATGAGTGTTTTGCTTGCAATTTGTCTGTGTACCATGTGGGTGCCTTGTGCCCATAGAGGTCATGGGATGTCAGTTCCCCTGGAATTGGAGTTTCAGATGTTTTTGAGCCACCATGTGTGTGCTGGACACACAGCCTGGGTCCTCTGCAAGAGTATTAAGTGCTCTTAACCTCTGTGTCAGCTCTCCAGCTCCCCAGCTCCCCACATGAAGCTTTTCAACATAGGTCCTGAGAAGTCAGGCATTTCTGTCTTTCTTGGGTCTGTTCTAAGCCACAAGAAGGCCTTCCAAGTCTGGCCCTTTGACCTCTAACTTTTTAAAAAAAATACAATTTATTTATTAATTAATTTAGATATAGGATGTCCTGTAGCGCAAGCGGGCCTTGAACTCACTATGTAGCCAAGAATGACTTTGATTGCCGAGGGGTGGTGGCGCACGCCTTTAATCCCAGCACTCGGGAGGCAGAACCAGGCGGATCTCTGTGATTTCGAGGCCAGCCTGGGCTACCAAATGAGTTCCAGGAAAGGAGCAAAGCTACACAGAGAAACCCTGTCTCGAAAAACCAAAAAAAAAAAAAAAAAAAGAAAGAAAAAGAAAAAGAAAGACTTTGATCTTCTGAGTGTCCCGCCTCTAAAGTGCTAGGATGCCTGATACAGGCTTCCATGCGGGGCTTATGTGGTGCTGAGGTCTAACTGAGCCCTCTACATCCTCAGCCCCACCCCCTGATATGCTCAGCCCCGCCCTCTGACAGCCTCAGCCCCACCCCTGACATACTCAGCCCCGCCCTCTGGCATCCTCAGCCCCACACCCTGACAGCCTCAGCCCCGCCCTCTGACTTTTGATAGCAACAAAGTGACACCATGTATTTCACATTTCACCATGTTCCTTGTACTATCACCTGTATGAGTATATTTTGGCTTCTAGCTCTAACACGTCATAGTTGTTTGCATATCCGGCATGTGATTTAAACTTTCACAAAGTCTATTTTCTCATGCAGGTCATTATAGTCCCACTTTTCAGAAGTAGGCCAAATGAGCGAAATTACCAGTGTGCATAAATGTATAAATCCTAATACATTGCTTGCCAGATGTCAGTGTATTACTTTGTACGTTTGTGTGTATATGTGTAGGCATGTATGTGTATGTGTGTGCATTCCTGTGTGTTTGTGTTCACCAGGACTCAGGAGCCATCCACCTTTCTTTCTTGAGACAGGTTTGGCGTGCTAAATCTGGAGTTTGTCAGTTAGGCTAGACTGGCTGGAAGCAAGCCCCAGGAAATTTCTCGTCTCATTTTCCCAGCAGTGGGATTACATGCCTGTGCCCCCATAACCCTGTTTTTGTGTGAGTTGCAAGGCTTGAACTCAGGTCCTCACGCTTGAGCAGCCAGCACTTGACCAACTGACCGTCTCCCTGGCCCCTATTTCTGTGTTACTGACAATCCTGCATACTTCCTCAGGGGAGGAGTCATTGGCAGTAGAGCGTAACGGTTATGGGCACAGAGTTCGGACATTTGAGTTCCAATTCAAACTTCACTTTAGGGCCTGCAGTTGAGGTTCAGGGTTGAGTTCAGGGTCTGGCACCGAGCACCAAAGACAACATAAATATCCAGGAGCAAACTGCTACTGTAAGTGTGTTGTTCAAGCAGGCGGGACCACTTTACATTAGTCTCCACCCCACCCTCCCCATTTGTGATGCTGGAGATGGAACCCAGAGCCTCACATGTTAAGCATGTACTCTATGAACCCTCTTCCTACAGACTATAGGAGAGATTAACTAAGATAATAAATGATCACCATTTGGATATATACAGTGACTGGCTTGAATAGAGCTGCAGGGGCCAGCACGATGACTCCTTAGGTAGTGGTACTTGCTGTCAGGCCTGGTGACCTGAGTTCAGTCCCTGGGACCCACATGGTGGAAGGAGAAAGCCTGCTCCCATAAGTTGTCCTCTGACCTCCATATGCGTGCAGCGGGATGTGTGTATACGCCACACACAGAAAACTCAGCTGGGTTGGGCTTATAGCTCTGTTAGTACAGTGCTCGTCTAGCATTCAGGAGGTCCTGGGTTTGATTCTCACCCTATGCCTGTAATTCCAGCACTTGAGAGGTGATGGAGAGAGGAGGATCAGAAACCTAAGGATATTCTTAGCTGCACAGGGAGCTGAAGGTCATCCTGAGTTGCATGAAGGCATGTCTCAAATCTCTCTATATCTATCTATCTATCTATCTATCTATCTATCTATCTGTCTGTCTGTCTGTCTGTCTGTCTGTCTCTCTCTCTCTCTCTGTCTGTCTGTCTGTCTGTCTGTCTATCTGCCTAATTTTTCATCTATCTAATATGTATGTGTGTCTCAGGTGCCCTCAGAGACCAGAAGAGGATGTTGGACTCTCTGGAGCTATAGTTATGGGTAGTTGTTAGTTGTGTGTCACCCAATATGAGTGCTGGGAGCTAAACTCAGGTCCTCTGTAAGAGCCACAATCAGCCTTAACCACTGAGCAATCTCTCCAGTTCATCTCCAGTCCACTTCTCTTTCTTTGTTTCTTTCTTTTTTCTTTTTCTTTTCTTTATTTTTTGTTTTGTTTTGTTTTGTTTTTCAGAGTTTCTCTGTGTTGCCTTGACTGTCCTGGAACTTGCTTTGTAGATGAGGCTGGCCTTGAACTTGAAGAGATCCACCTCCCTCTGCCTCCTGAGTGCTGAGACTAAAGGCATGCACCACCACACCCGGCTACATTCTAGCTCTTAATATTCATTGTGTTAACTGGGTGGTGGTGGCTCACACTTTTAATCCCAGTCCTTAGGAGGCAGAGGCAGGCAGATCTCTGAGTTCGAGGCCAGCCTGGTCTACAGAGTTGTCTTAAACAAACAAACGACCAAAAGGGTCAAGTAAGGAAGAATGTATGGAACTTTCCACTCTCTTCCCAACTGTGGAGTCTGTGTGGTATGGCCAGTGCCTGAGCTCCAGGAAGAAGGTGAGCCTCTCCATGCACTGGGGAGTAATTGGCTGTCTTCTCAAATGAGAGAGGATTTAGCCTTGGATGCTCTCTGCAGTGGCAGGTTCTTCACAGTGATGATGCCCATCGATGGAGAAGCAGAGCTGAACTTTAGAAGTGGACAGGATGTGAGTCACTGAGCTGGCCTTTTGTCAAGCTGACTGTAATTGTTTTTTTGTTTTTCCTAGGCAGTGCGAGTGTGGAATGATGGGACTAATTTAAGGAACAAACAAACATATTAGATGATAAGCATCAAAACAAGCAGCTCTCTTGGATGCTGTTTTGAATTACTGAAGAGAAGGGAGAAACCAAACCCATTCATTTTAATATCAGTTTATATTATGAAGCTCTTAATTTATTGCAATGATGACATGGTGGAGCGTGATTGAGGAAGACATATCAAGTGGGCCTCTGGCCTTCACATACGTGTATGCACATATGCATCCACCCACACACATGAAATAGAGTAATCTAGGGTCTGGGCATGTCGCTCAGTTGGTACAGTGCTTCCCTGGCATACATGAAGCCCTGGGTTTGATTGACAGCTCTACATAAACTGACTGTGGTGGTGCACACCTGTAGCCCTAACACTTGAGAGTTAGAAGCAGGAGATCAGAAGTTGAAGGTCACCCTCCTAGGCTACACATCAAGTTAGAGACCAAGTCTGGAGTACACGAGACTCTTTCTTGGGGGCTGGAGAGATGGCTCAGCGGTTAAGAGCACTGGCTGCTCTTCCAGAGGACCCAGATTCAATGCCCAGCACCCACATGGCAGCTCACAACTGTCTGTAACTCCAGTTCCAGGGGATCTGACACCCTCACACAGACAGACATACATGTAAACAAAACACAAATGAACATAAAATAAAAATAAATTATATATATAAAATATATATTTTATGTGTTTATTATTTATTTATTTATTTATTTTTGTTTTTTTGGGACAGGGTTTCTCCGTGTAGTTTTGGTGCCTGTCCTGGATCTCGTTCTGTAGACCAGACTGGCCTCAAACTCACAGAGATCCACCTGGCTCTGCCTCCCAAGTGCTGGGATTAAAGGCGTGTGCCACCACCGCCCGGCTAATATATATTTAAAAAATAAAAAATAAACAGACCCTTTCTCAAAAAGTTGGGGGCAGTTAAATAAATAAATTTGGCCAGATGTGGTCAAGCATGCCTATAACTCCCTGAACTCTGGAGGCTGAGGCAGGAGAGTTGCAGGTTCAAAGCGCCTGAGCTGAGATCTTGTCTCAGAAGCAAAACAACAGGGGCTGGAGAGAGGGCTTAACCGTCAGAGGCACTGGCTGCTGGTCTAGAGGACCCAGGTTCAATTCCCCGCAGACACATGGATGCTCACAACCGTCTGTAACTCCGGTTCAAGAGGACATGACACTGTCTTCTAACTTTTGTGGGCACCAGGCAAGTACATGGTACACCAAACATGCATGCAGGCAAAACACTCATGCACATAAAATAAATTTTTTAAATAAAATAATAATAATTAAAAAAACAAACAACAACAAAAACCCAAGGAAACAAATAGACAACAACAAAAAGATTTAGGTTGTGAAGTTGTTCAGTGGGTAAAAGTTGCTTTCCACTAAGCTTAATGACCTAAGTTTGATCCCCGGGACCCACCTGTTGGAAAGAGAGAACCAACTTCTCAAGTTGTCCTCTGACCTCCAACCCATGCTATAGCACATATGTGTCCACCCCCACACAAAATAAACACATGATGTAGTATTTTAAAAAAGGCCAAAACACAGTACACAGATGGCTGAGCAGGTAAAGGCACTTGCTGCCAAACCTGACGATCTGAGTGCACATCCCTGGAGCCCACATGGTGGGAGAAGAAAACTGACTCCTGTAAAGACCTCTCCCCTCCACACTCACTCTGTGGTACATGTGCCCTCCTCCTACAAATAAATGAAATGTTTTTTAAAGAATGTTTTTTAATTAGAAAAATAAAAGATTTGGATTTCAGAGCAGTTTTGATTTTTTGGACTAAGGATAGTCAGTGTAGAGTGGTAAAGGTTCTTTTGTTCCTTTAAAAAAAGAAAAAAAGAAAAAAAGCCGGGCGGCGGTGGCACACGTATTTAGTCCCAGCACTCGGGAGGCAGAGCCAGGCGGATCTCTGTGAGTTCCAGGCCAGCTTGGTCTACAGAGCGAGATCCAGGACAGGCACCAAAACTACACAGAGAAACCCTATCTCAAAAAACCAAAAATAAATAAAATAAAATAAAATAAAAAATAAAAAACCAGGGCTTATGTGATGCTTCTCCATTAGCCTTCTAAGTAGTTAGAATCCCAGCATGTCCATTGCAGTGAGTCCTTAATGATGGCTGCTTTCAGTGGCTCTCTCTTGACTCCAACTATCCCTCCGGGCAGGTAACCTCTGTATCTGGTACCCGTGCTCCAGGTAACCTCTATGTCTGGTACCCGTGCTCCAGGTAACCTCTGTATCTGGTACCCGTGCTCCAGGTAACCTCTGTATCTGGTACCCGTGCTCCAGGTAACCTCTATGTCGGGTACCCGTGCTCCAGGTAACCTCTGTATCTGGTACCCGTGCTCCAGGTAACCTCTATGTCGGGTACCCGTGCTCTCCCTGGAATAGTCCTCCCCTCTGGGCAGGTTACCTCTATGTCGGGTCACCAAGATCCCCCTGAAATAGTCCTGTTTTTTCAGTCCCCCCCCCCCAAGACAAGATTTCTCTGTGTAGTCCTGTCGGTCCTGAAACTCACTCTGTAGTCCAGGCTGACCTTGAACTCACAAAGATCCTCCTGCCTCTGCCTCCTG
>CABHPP010098474.1:0-10165 GCA_902168425.1 Peromyscus attwateri | reverse complement strand
TCCAACAATGGCTGCCTACCAATGGAAATTTGAAGAGGCCAGCAGTTATTTAATTCCTGAAGATAAATATTTCATCTGGATTCAGTATACCTCAAAATACCAAGGAAGTAGTCTCGGACACTATTAAATGAATGAACTTGGGAGCCAGTGCTAGGTCAAGGAAGCAAAGATATATACAGAGATCATCCTTATTCAATATAATTTGTATATATAGGCTGCCACAAGATGTGCAATCCAGATTAATGATGAAGTTTAAATTTTATTTATTTATTTATTTATTTATTTATTTATTCATTCATTCATTCATTTATTTTTGGTGTTTCCAAGACAGGATTTATCTTTGTGGCCCAGGAACTCATGCTGTGGACAAGACCAGCCTCAAACTCAGGAAAATCCAACTGTTTCTGCTTCCTGAGTGCTTAAGTTAAAGATGTACATAGCCACCAAGCAGCTGAAGGTAGACTTCACCTCAAATGATCCACATAAATGATGGGTCTTAATTTCAAAACATTAAAAAAAATCACAAACATACCCAACTCTTTGTGTTTTAATTAATTCTAGAAGTAGTCAGTTTGACTACCAAGAACAGCCATCACAATAGCCAAGAAAGAAGAAATGAGAAAAATTTCCTACATGCAACAGGCAGTGAAATCATGCTTTTCCTAAACAAAGGAAGTATGTAGATTTTGCTCAGGATGGCTGAACATGTTCCTGTAGAATTCTCCCTACTACTAAGCAGGCAAGTAAACATATCTACTTCTGAACATGATCACAATGTAAAAGCAGAGGTACTTATGGGTATTCTTATTGTAATGTCTTGCTGAAATGTATATGAATTATAAAATGATGGAAAGGAAAGCCTCTGGCATGTTCATCTTGTACCACAAGGTCTTAGCTAAAAATCAAGAAATGACACGGTGAAAAATTACTGCTTTGAAGACAATGCCACCTCTACATCTAATGTTCAATTGAAAAGATAACTGTGCCAATGCCATTCTCACTGAATGAGAGGATAGAGAACAGAAATACAGAAAAGGTCAAGGAGAAGTCACTTAAGAGCACTGTACACACTGCTCTTAGATAAATGGTTGTGATAAATTTATTAACCTCAGAATGAAGCTGCTTTTGCCTCTGAGCAGGCTTGCTCAGTGGAAAGTCACAGCTCCTAACATGCAGGACCATAGGGATGTCATTTTAACTAGCCTTGGCTGCTGTCTGTCTCTGGACTGTGACATCACTGTAAAAAATTCCATTCTTCCCTTTTTCTAAGTTTAAAAGAAATAAATTATATCGGAGTTTTCCATGCATGCATCAGAGCACAGTACTTCCCGAGGTCAGAAGAAGGCAGGAGATGCCTGGAACTGGAGTTACAGTAAATGGTTAGCTACAATGTGGGTTCCAGAAATGGAAGCTACATCCTCTGTAACAACAGCCAATGCTCTTAATTGCTGAGTCATCTCTCTAGGCCCTCTTTTTATTAAAATTTATTTATTTATTTATTTATTTATTTATTTATTTATTTCGAGACAAGGTTTCTCTGTGTAGCTTTGCGCCTTTCCTGGAGCTCACTTGGTAGCCCAAGCTGGCCTCAAACTCACAGAGATCTGCCTGCCTCTGCCTCTAAAATGTATTTTTATAAATTGCTAATTAAAAGATATTATACACTTTTTCCCTTTTATCTCTTCATTCACTCCCTTCCCAAATCCCTTCTAAATGTTTTCTTGTTAAGTGTGGGTGAATAAGTATGCTGGAATGCATGAATACAACCTGCCATCTCCATTTTTGTTGGCTGTATGTATGTGAATAATTCACAGATTATTTTGTTTGTACATATATGGATAATTGACTGACCATGTTGTATTAGACAAAAAATTAGGGAGCTCTTCCCTGCCTTATTCTATTAAATGGAGGAAAATTCTACTTTTTAACCAGCACCAAGTGTCTGACCCTGACTAGGTTGCCTTGGACAGGAAACATAATCAAAAATAGAATACTTAGGGTAGAAAATACCTTAGCAGTTAAGATCTCTGAAGATTCTTTCAGAGCATCCAGCTTCCATTCCCAGTACATACAGAAGCTCACTACTATCTGCAACTCCAGTATCAGGTGTTCTGACACCATCTCCTGGCCTCCCTGGCCACCATAAATAGAGAAGACTTAAACCATAAATATTATTTTTCAAGCTGTGTGTGGTAGTCCATTCTTTTAGTACCAGTAATCTGGACACCAAGGCAGGAAGATCACTGTAAGTTTTGCAGCCTTGCTACATAGTCTACACACCCACACATAGTAAAAGAACAAATCTTAATATAGTATAAGAATAGGAGCATTGGAAAATAGGAACAAACAATACCTATTAAAGTCATTTCAAGTGTCTGCCACTGGTGCCCATAGAATCATTTTCAAAAATAAGTAAGGCTAAGCATGCAAGCACATGCCATCAATCCCAGCCACTGAGAGAAATAACATTAGACAATGTGCCATCTCCTTACCATGTGACCTGAACTGCCCATCATGAGCTCAATGATATCAGCACACTAACTTATTGGATTGTTTAGTATTTTGTTGTCTAGTTTCTTGAGTTCTTTATATACTGTGGAGATCAGTCCTCTGTCAGATGTGGGGTTGGTGAAGATCTTTTCCCATTCTGTTGGCTGTCTTTTTGTCTTATTGACTGTGTCTTTCACCTTGCAAAAGCTTCTCAATTTCATGAGGTCCCATTTATTAATTGTTGTGCTCAGTGTTTGTGCTGTTGGTGTTTTATTTAGGAAGTGGTCTCCTGCAGCACACTAACTTATAAAGTAGGGCATGCACAGCAGCAATCTCTGATCAAATAGAAGTGGTATACAAGTGATAGGGCCCAAGCAGGTTCTGAAGGCAAAAGCAACCTATGAGAAGAAGTTGCCCAAATGCCTGTGGTCTTTACTCCTGTTACAATGCCTTCTGCTGCCAAGCATGCATCTATAGCTTCAGGGGTGTGTTCCCTATGATTGGTTGACTCAGGAAGAGAAGACTAGGGCATGGTTTACTGATGGTTCTATACATCATGAAGGCACCACCCAGAAGTTGACACCTGCAAGCATTACAACCCGATTCTGGAACAACCATGAAAGATACTGGTGAAGGGAAATCTTCACAGTGGGCAGAAGTTTGGGCAGTACACATGAAAGGAGTTTTTTTGAAAGGAGAAATGGACAAATGTGCAGCTACTCACTGATTGATGGACTGTAGCCAAAGGATTGACTAGACGCTCAGGGACTTGTAAAGAGCATGATTGGATAATTGGTAATAAAGACATCCCAGGAAGAAATATGTGAATACATCTCTCCAAATAGACAAAGGCTGTGAAGATACTTACATCACATGTAAATGTTCAGCAAAAGATGACTTCAGCTGAGCAGGAGTTCAATAATCAAATAGGATGATACTTTCTGTGGACAGTCAGGCTCCTTTCCCAGCCATTCATGTCATTGTCCAAAGGATCCATGAACACAGTGGCCATGGTGGCAGAGATGGGGTCTATGCAGAAGCTCAACAACATGGACTTCACTCACCACAGCTAACCTGGCTACTGCTGCTGCTGAGTGCCAGATCAACCAACAGCAGAGACCAACCCTGAACCCCAGATATGGCATCATTCCCAGTGGAGACCAGCCAGCAATCTAGTGGCAGGTTGACTACATTAGATGACTTCCTCTGTGGCAAGAACAACTCTGTCCTTACTGGAGTAGATACTTATTCTGGTTATGCATTTTCCTTTCCTACATGTAATGCTTCTGCCAAAACTACCATCAGTGGATTTACAGAAAGTTTTATCCAACATGTTATGGCACACAGTACTGCTTTTGACCAGGGAACTAACTTAACAGCCAGAGAAAGATGACAGGGAGCCCACAATCAGGGAATCCACTGGCCTTACCATGTGCACCAGCATCCTGAAGAAACTGTCCTGATAGAAGGATGGAATGGCCTTTGGTCTTTTGAAGAATCTGTTACAGCACCAACTAGGTAGCAGCACCTGGAGAGCTGGGGCAAGGTTCTCTGTAGCTGCAGATTTCCTGGTCCTGCCTGGCCCACTGTCAGGACAAATCTCTCTCACCTGCCAATCCTGCAGCTGCTCAGACCCAACCAAGTAAACACACAGAGACGTATATTACTTATAAACTATATGGCCATGGCAGGCTTCTAGCTAGCTGTTCTTATATATTAAATTAATCCATTTCATTGATCTATTCCTTGCCACATGGCTCATGGCTCACCGGCATCTTCACAAGTTGCTTGTCATGGCGGCAGCTGACGGCATCTCCTGACTCCACCTTCCTGTTCCCAGAATTCTCTTCTCTGCCTCTCCTGCCTATACTTCCAGCCTGGTTACTGGCCAATCAGCATTTTATTCATACAGGGCAATATCCACAGCAGTTCTCCAGAAGGAAGTACACACTCTGAATCAACATTCAATATATGGTATCACTTCTTGTATATGCAGGGTCCATGGGTCCTGGAATCAAGGAGTAGAGAAGGAAATAATAGTTCCATTCACATCAACCCTAGTAATTGACTAGGAAAAGTTTTTGCTTCCTCTTCTTGAAACTCTAAGTTTTGCTGGCCTAGAAGATTTGGTTCCAGAGTGGGGAGTGCTCCTGCTGGGAGCAAAAAACACCATTCCATTGATCTGGAAACTCAGAGTTCACCCAGTCATTTTGGGCTTCAAATGCCCTTTTACCAAGAAATAAGACAGGAATAACACCTTTAGAAGACATGATCTATCCAGATTACTATGGGGAAATTGGATTGTCTTTCACAATGGAGGACTGAAGGATTATGTCTGTGATGCAGAAGATCCTTTAGGGCATCTCTTGGTGCTACTGTGTCCTGTGATTAAAGTTAATGAGAAACTCTAACAATCTAATCCAGGAAAGATGACAAAGGGCACAGAGTCTTCAAGAATGAAGGTGTGGGTCACTCCTCCAGGAAAACACCCAAGATCATTGACATGCTTGCAGAGTGTGGAAGGAATACAGAATGGGTAGTAGAGGAAGACAGTTCTAAATACCATGTTAGAACCCCATGGCACACAGTGGAAGGTATATAAGAAGAAATCATGAGCAATGCTCTGCTTTGAACATCTAGAAAGACAACATCTTGATCTACTCAGCATCTGGAAAGTCTCCACTAAGTTCCTAATACCCAAAACAGATGTCTGTTAGAGATTGGACCTGACCTTTGGCAAACATACTTAGAACAGGTGAGCAGCCTTGAGGAAGCAGTCTTAGGACCTTAGTTAGGAATCACGAGTGTCTTGCTCATGACATTAATCTTTCCCCCACTTCCTCTCTATTTGTTGTCAGTTGTGTGGCAGGTCTTTGCCATTCTTTTTTTTTTTTTTTGGTTTTTCGAGACAAGGTTTCTCTGTGTAGCTTTGCACCTCTCCTGGAGCTCACTTGGTAGCCCAGGCTGGCCTCGAACTCACAGAGATCTGCCTGGCTCTGCCTCCCGAGTGCTGGGATTAAAGGCGTGTGCCACCAACACCCAGCGGTCTTTGCCATTCTTACTGGAATTACCATAACTCTTTCCAAGAGACCAAAACCACAATCTATAGAAACAGTAATAATTTACAATATCAACACGATCCATAATTCTTATAATAGCCAATAAAATGAGAGTTTTAAATACAAAACAGCGGGGCTGGAGAGATGGCTCAGAGGTAAAGAGCACTTACTGTTCTTCCAGAGGTCCTGAGTTCCATTCCCAGCAACCACATTGTGGCTCACAACCATCTGTAATGAGATCTGGCACCCTCTTATGTATACATAATAAATAAATAAATCTTAAAAAACAAAAACAAAAACAAAAAACAAAATAGCAAAGGCCTCCAAAAATCAGTTATGAGTTTATTTACCTTAAAACATTTCCAGTTTTACCAAGAAGCTCATATCTGAGGATCACCCATGCTGTCCTGGGAACATAACAAAACTCTATCAAGACCTGAAATCTGAGAGACATTTGGGAACCAACAATGAGCTCTGTAAAGGAACTGGGCACCAGGAAGTATTTGGAAAGAATTTGGACTCAAAGAAGTTTCTGGAGAGTGGGTTAGAGGCTAAAGAATCAGAAGATAACCTGGTAGCAATAAGGTCCTTTAAAATGGTAGGTGGACACCTACCTCACTTTTCCTGCATCAGGTTATCACTTATTCCACCATGGCAAGCTATTCCTCAGTTATTCTCTGCATCCTAGCACTCCTAACAGCTACAGCAGCAGCATTAAGACCTCCACCTCCCTGGGTTTCATCACCAGCTTTTGTTAACTCCCTGTCTAGCTTGATTCAGGTCTTAGAGGTTTGCAAGAAATAGTTCCAGGACTGCAAATCATCATTGCAGGTGACACTCCATGAACAACCCCCTCAGCTCCACAGATATTTGAAATAGGCAAGACAAGAGCCGGGTTGGTGCACAGGGTCTGTGAGCTTTTGCCCCCTGCATTGCTTCCTTTCTGGGCCAAGTCTGCAAATCACCTACAAACCCACACTCTCCCTGAAGCAAAATCAACAGAAATTCCTCCACTCCTATGCTCACAAGCACAGCAAACTCCAGATGCACCCCCAGGGCAAGACCCTGACAGACACACCCACAAAACATGCTCACAGTCATTACCCATCTCTGGAAATACTCTTCCAGACATTACTTTTAGCCTGACTCAGAGGACCTGTAAGTCCTCTGATGACCTCAGTTTGAGGAAAGATGCACAATGAGGAGTGTTTGGCAGGTAAATTGGAAGGCTGCTGGTGTGGGAATGTTCTGTATGGCAAATGTGTTGCTAATAAAACACTGATTGGCCAGTGGCTAGGCAGGAAGTATAGGCGGGACTAACAGAGAGAATAAAAAGAACAGGAAGGCAGAAGGAGTCACTGCCAGCCAGCCACCGCCAGGACAAGCAGCATGTAAAGATGCCGGTAAGCCACGAGCCATGTGGCAAGGTATAGATTTATAGAAATGGATTAATATAAGATATAAGAACAGTTAGCAAGAAGCCTGCTACGGCCATACAGTTTGTAAGCAACATAAGTCTCTGTGTTTACTTGGTTGGATCTGAGCGGCTGTGGGACTGGCAGGTGAAAGAGATTTATCCTGACCGTGGGCCAGGCAGGAAAACTCTAGCTACAGGCTGCTCTAAGATCAAGGCCAGTGGAGAGAGCAGGGCAGCATATCTAGTGCACCCACAGGGCCCTGGAAGAGGAGACGTGGACCTCCAGAGCAGGAATCATTCAGGATCTGGGAACCCAGAGTCTCAGATGTAAAGGTAGACAGACTCTGAAACCTGTAAGAAGATCTCAGGTGCAGGAGAAAAATGGCCAGTACACATACTAACATACAAGGTTCAGGGGAAGGATCTAATGCAACCCACTCCCTAGTTAAAGTACTACAGAAAATTAATGACTATTAATGGGGAGCACTGTTTTTCCCATGGATGAGCCTGCTAGTTTGTTATACAAAACAAAGTGGCCTGCACTGAAATCATATAAATAGAAGAAATACCAAATGGACTCATCAGCTCATATTTATTTACGTGCATAGACATATAAATAAAAATTGAAACAAACAGTTTGAGACAGAGCAATTGTGGGCATGTAGCAGGCATTTTTTTGGGACACCAATCAGTTCCCAAATCATGAAACAAAGACTTCTTGTTAGTTATGAATGCTTCCTGTCACATGGATTATGGCCCATGATGTTGATTCTCCCCTATCCACCCACACAACATCATGAATACCTGACAAACCTCTGCAGTTCAGAGACTCCTTTTGTCCCCTGGAATGAAATTTCACTGGAAAGCACCATTGCGGCTGGTGGTAGCAGAAAGTTTGAAGATTCTAATCATGTATTCCTGAAAGGTCCACATCACCATCTTTCTACCAGTTTCTAAATTATCTGTACCATTTATAAGACAAATGTGAAAGAGCAGTGCAATGTTCAGAACTTCTAGAAAGCAAACCTTCAGTTTTCCAATCTGTCTTCTCACTTCACACCAAAAGCATGCCCATGTGGCACACTGAACAGTGATACTAAAAGCATCATATCCTCCCATGCCAGGGCTGCAGAGTCTCCCCTTTCCAAGGAAATCCATCCACAGGGAGCCTCAGAGGACAAAGACAACTGCCACGGCCACCATATGGACCAACAGAACCACAGTCTGGCTCATGTTCCATCCAAATTCCAGTAGAAATGACAGCTCAGCAGACCTGCTCTGAACACTCTATATCCACCATGGCATATCTTGTGGTCTTCCTTACAACTCCCTACAGCAGAAGCAGAGGAGAATCCTGGAAAGAAACTGCAAGCTACCTGCCACTAGGAATCCTGATTTCTAAGCCTTCCCAGAGTCCTTCATTGGCTAGGGTCCAGCTGGGCCTCAGAATATTAACAGCTCCCTACTGGGTGGTCAGGGAACAAATGATTCAGAAAGCACAGTGCTTTTAGCTCTGCCCTTCCAGCTCTGCAGACAGGGCCTAGTCAAGAAAGTTTGTATTACAGCAGACATTCTTCCACTCTCCTAGAGCATTTCCTATTCTTTGTCCAAAGCACAAGGTCCTGTGTCTGCACATTCTTTTACACATCCAATGTGCAATGCAGCTGACACATTGCCTTGTAGCTGAGAGTCCTATAGCCAAACATAGGTCACATTCATATAACAAACAGTAACTGTGGTTACAGAATAACTGTTGTTAAAGAAAAACAGGCCATAAATTAGAAAACAATGAGGGGTCATGGCAAGGCTTGGAGACAGGAAAGAGAATGTAGACATGATGTATCTTAGATCTCAGAAAATTAGTTTTAAAAGTTTGAAAAATGCTTTATGCCCATGTGCTACAGACCCTAGAGATTTATATTAGATAGAACACATCAGAGAATTCTCAAAACTTTTATCTCAGGGTTTAAATCTTAAACCAGAAAAAATCACAATACTGTTAGGCAGGACCACAATATTTGACACAGATCTATTTTGGTTGAACAACTGTAACTACACCAACCTGGTTTCAAGATAAAGTCAGTCCTTTATCCAGATTCTTAATTGCCCTGATCTGTAGACCCCAAGAAATGACCAATCAGGACATTTATTGACCATCTGAAATTGATTACCTAATTCTACATTGGTAGTATCAACTACTGTTGAAATAGGAAAGCTCTCAACCACCATTCTACACATCTCTTTCTGTACTGTGACGCTACCAGCTTCAGAGTTGGTCTATGAACTCAGTTCTTGCACAGGTCCCACTTTATTTATAAGTCCTCAGGAAAAGCCAGAGAAATTGAGGTTTCTCATTAACTGGTTTATTATTCCTGCTCATCGACCAGTCAAGGTGCACACTGGAATAAGTTGTGGAACTGTCTACCCAGCACAGAGCAGCAGAGGCAGGTTCAGTGTTCAATAAAATTCTTAATTACAAATCATGAGGCAGTGATATTTAAACACATAGTGTACCATGCCAGGATGGCAAAGGCTCCCCCTCACCAAGAGAATTCACACTCCACGAAGCTTAGAGGACAAGGGCCACTACCCAGGTCACCACTGGACTAACAGAACCTCAGTCTGCCTTATGGTCCATCCAAGATCAAGCAGCTCTGACAGCTCAGCCCGCCTGCTCTTCCTGGTCTAGGGACAGTGGACCACACACTCACCATGACAGGGCTTGTGGAATTCCTTACAGCTCCCCACAGCAGAACAAGAGGAGAATCCTGGAAAGAACCTGTAAGCTACCTCCTACTGGTGCTCCAATTGCTAAGCCTTCCCAGAGTCCCTCATTAGCTAGGACCACCCAGCTGGGCTTCAGGACATTAGAAGTTACCCTACTGGGTGAACAGAGATCAAATGACTCAGAGAGCAAAAACCCTTTCAGATTGCTCCTTCCATACTTGGCTGACTGTACAGGAGCCTAATCTGGGAAATTAGTAGTTCAATAAAATCTTCCATTCTCCCAGAGCACTTCCTGTTCCTCTTCTAACTGGCCTGGTTAGCATACTACTTATCTTTGGGGTATTTGAGTTGCAGCTCTCTAAAACATGAATTCTACTTTGTGGATTAGTGTCTCTTAAGAACTGGTAAGTCCTTGTACAATCAATTCTATTACCATCACTTCTACTGTTCTACATCAGAGTTTAGCAGTTAG
>CABHPP010098473.1:2177-13493 GCA_902168425.1 Peromyscus attwateri | reverse complement strand
ACCGAGAACCAGGCACTGAGAGGCGCCATGCCCGGCATTCCCACACTGTCACCCAGCAGCTATCTGGCCATCAGACTCACATCTGTGCAACACCAAAGCCCTACATTCTTGCTGGATTGAGTCTCTCGCCTCTGGACTACAGAATCCAAACATTCAGGTATCAATTCTGCTCAATTCTCCTCCTTCCCAAAAGAACTCAAATAGAATCAAAGCCAGGTGTGGTGGCGGCGCACACCTTTAATCCCAGCACCTGAGAGGTAGAGGCAGGTGGATCTCTGTGAGCCCAGTCTGGTCTAGATATTGACCAGACCATCAGGGGATAGATACACAGCGAGACTACATCTCAGGAAAAAGAGTGAGGGCAAACCAGAGCAGCAAAACACGTCAGAGAGCCCTGCCAGCAAGTCCTACGGACTCCATCTTCCAGGGCCTCCTTCCAGCCAAGCCCATAAGACCATCTCTGGGACTGCTACCGTAGTCTCTCAGTCCCCTCCCTCTCTGGCTGCTGGGGACCGAGTGACCCTTAAGTCAGGTCACGTCAGGTCGCTATCCAGTGTGCTCTACATTGCCCAGTGGAGAAGCCAGCGTGCCCAGGTTCCAGCTGGCCTCCCATCCCCAACCCTGCTTGGTACCTCTGACCTCACTTTTCTCTGGTTCTCTTCCCATGGGGCTCATGCTGTTCCGGATGTACAGGCCCGCCACCATGTGGGTCCCCGGCTTGACGGCAAGCACCTTTACTCACTGAGCTATCTTGCTCTTCTCTTTCTAGAGATTTCTGGATACAATAAATAACACGTCCCATCCTCAAAGGAATAAAGCATGGCCTTAGAGACAGCTGAAGAACTGGGCGGGGAAGAAGGCTGGGAAACAGGTCCCCACTAATCACTGCTACTGTTTGCTGGCACTTGAGACCTGGGTGCTGCTGAGGACATTCTCATATCCACGGCATGGGGCAGCTGCCCCAGCCCTGGTTTGGAAGAACTGAAAATTGCCTTCTGCCTGCACCAAGATCAGTAATGGTAAAGACGAGAGAGAGAGAGAGAGAGAGAGAGAGAGAGAGAGAGAGAGAGAGAGAGAGAACAATGCAAGGGTGGTGGTGTAAGCCTTTGATCCTAGGCAGAGGCAGGCTAGCCTAGTCTGTAGAGTGAGTTTAGGCCAGCCAGGGCTCCATAGTGAGTCCCTGTCAAAGGAGAAGGCGGGGTGGTGGAGCGGTTGCAGTTACAGCAGGGGTCTGACAGTTTTCATTTAGGTTTAAGTGCTGTGGCCTTTTCTGGTCAATGCCCACCCCACCCCACCCCCATTGTGTTTGTTTTAAGACAGGGTGTCATGTAGCCCAGGCTGGCCTCAAACCAGCTCCTCCAGAGTCCACCTCCCAAGGGTTGAATCCCAGGCATTTATCACCATATCCGGTCTGTCTCCTCTACCCCCTTTCTCTGCATACACTTTAAAAACCGGGGCACAAGTGACTCGGGGCTGGACTTGATGCTATCAGGCCTGACAGACACAGAGACGTCCGTCCTGGGCATAGGTGGCGTGTGGAGCACGGGTGTGGAGCCAGCTGAAGCAGCTGCTGTCCTTGCCTCTCACAGCTGCTTACGTGAAGACCCGAGATCAAGGGCTCCGAGCACGAGCCAGGACCTTTAGGAGTCCTGCCAGCCATGAGGCTGACCATCTCACAGAGCACAGCTGCGTGCCCAGTCCTGTGCCAGGACACTCGTCCTGTCCTCAAGGGGTTCACCGTTTAGTAGGAGACTTATAACCTAGTAATTTTTACTATTTTTAAAATTGCAGAGTCACGTGGGCTCGACACATCACGTACAGAGCGTAGTCATCCAAGGGCCACCTCTGCCTAGAGGGAGTGGGTGGGGACATCAGACACATCAATGTTGGGAGACACCAAGAGATTCACATCCCTCAGAAGAATCGAAAAGGTAAGTAAGATGGGGCAAAGGTTGCAAGGCTATGCCCAGCCCAGTCTCACCATATGAGATCTGAAAGCTCAAGCTTTCATTTTTTCAGTCAATCTCTTTTTCATTTTGTAAGCCAAGAACTTAAAACTATTTAAGAGGATTTATGCAGACAAAAAAAAAAAAATTGGAGAACTTACGTTAACTTTAAAGGTCTGTACCAAGCCATCTAAAAACCGTATGCTGCAGATGACCTCGGATCGAGTTTTCTCTTTGGGTAATTCGGAGGTTCGTATATTATTAATTCTTCCACCCAACGCACGTAACCTGGAGGTCATAACGACCGCTGAGTAACCTGTAATATAAGACACCTGTTAGTGCTTTCAAATGCAAAAGATCAAGTCCCACGCAGTTCCTCACATGGGTCAGCGTGGCCCCTCACAGCCTCAGCTGCAGAAACCGCAGCTAGGAGAAGAGGGCAACAAACCATCTTTGCATTTCACGGGCCGCCTCTAAGCCAGTGGTTCTCAACCTGGGGGTCGAGTGGCCCCTTCACAGGGTCACCTAAGACCATGGGAAAATGGATATTTACACTATGGATTCGTAACAGTAGCAAAACTGCAGTTATGAAGTAGCAATGAAAATAATTTTATGGCTGAGGGGTCACCACAACGTGAGGAACTGTATTAGAAAGGTTGAGAACCACTGCTAAGCAAAACCTGCTCTTGATGATGTTAGGTCAAGGAAATACATGGCTTATTTATCTGTTTAGCCTATTATCTCCAAGGTCTGTACTTTTTCATTTTCCAGAGCATAATTCATATCTTAGGCATTTGTATGTTTTATAAAATTAAGCATGAAATAAATATGATATAAAACATGAAAACGCTGGTTAATAAATTATATTAAAATTAAGAACTTCTACTTTGTAAAAGAAATGTTTTAAAGGATTTATTTTATTTTGGCTGGCAGGTAAGATGGCTCAGCAGTTAAGAGCACTGGCTGCTCTTCCAAAGGACTTGAGTTAGATTCCCAGCACCTACACAGCGGCTCACAACTGTCTATGACTACAGTCCCAGGAGATCCAGTGCTCTCTCCTGGCCTCCACAGGTGCTGCATACACACGGTGCACTTATAGGCATGCAGGCAAAACACTCACATACATAAAATAAACATAAATATTTTTTACAAATCAGTACAGTTTAAAAAATATTTATTTTATGTTGATGAATATTTTGAATGTCTATACGCATGTGCACCACATGCATGCTCGGTGCCCTCAGAGGTCAAAAGGGGGCACTAGATCCTTTGGATCTGGAGTGATGGTTGTGAGCCATCATGTGGGTGCTGGGAGTCAAACCTGGGTCCTCGGCAAGAGCAACAAGTGCTCTAAACCACTGATTCAGCTCTCCAGCCCCAAAACTTCTTCTACTTCTTAAAAAGAGAACATTTATTCAGAAGGCCAAAAAGGCAGTCCCGACAGTGGTGGAGTAGATCTGCAACAGATCCACAAAGACTTAAGTATTCCTTTAGCTCCAAGAGGGTAAAACAATGCAGTAGAAAGCGGAGAGACGCTGGAGAGACGGCTAAGCAGTTAGGAACAGGGACAGCTATGGTAGAGGACCAAAGTTCTATTCCCGGCACCCGCATCAGGCAGCTTACAATTGCTTAACTCCAGCTCCAGCAGTTCCACTGCCCTGCCCTCTTCAGGCCTCTGAAGGAACTGCACACACTTATACTCACACACATGCGTATCTGTAATTTAAGAAATAAAAATAAAAGGCTTTCTTTTTTTAAAAAAAAAAAAGGCAGGGAGAAATGAAAGGAAGTACTTGACAGTTGCTTGTGAAATAAATGCAAAGTAAAGCCACAAAACAAAGTCCCCCAATGTGTCCACTGCAGGACTATGAGGTAAGACTGACAACACTGTGGAAGGTGCCCAGCTTTTCCAACTTTCGATAGCTGCTGCAAAGAACATAACTTAACACAACTACTTCGGGAAATTGTTGGGAAATATCTCCACCAAGCTGAACACACACATGTCCTGTGACACAGCAATCTCATTCCTAGGTATGTGCCTAATTGAAAAAAACAACAAAACTACATCATATTCACAAAACTACATAAACAAAAACTCTTTATAATATAACAAATGGGAAGAGACCTAAATTGCCATCCGCTGTAAGATGGATACATTGTAGCGGGTTCGGACCATGCACCTGTACGCAGCAAAGGGCAGGAATGAATTCCTGCTGAGTGCAACACAGGTTTCTCTTTAATGTTACTTTGAGTAAAAGAAGCCAGACACATTTTACGCACAACACAATACCACGTATAGAAAGTTAAAAATGGGCAAAATTAATCAGTGCTGGTCGAAGACAAACTAGTGGCTACCTCTGGTGTCCAGAATGCCTTTGTATGTTCATATGTATGCGTGCGTGTGTGTGTGTGTGTGTGTGTGTGTGCGCGTACGCGCGCGCATCTGTGCATGCATGTGCCACAGTGAGCATGTGGAGACCAGAGGGCAACTTGCAGGGGACAAGTTCTCTCCTTCTACCATGTCGGTCCCAGGGACTGAACTCAGGCTTGAGGGCAGACACCTAAACCTGCTGTGCTGTCAAACCAACACCAACCCTCTATCTTTAGTCTATCTTTTAATTAATTAATTAATTAGAGACAGGTCTCTCACTGAAGCCAGAGGTTGCTGAGTGTTCTCCCCAGGCCCTTGAGATGCTTTTAAGAAGGAAGCCTCAGGCTGGACTTGGTGGCGCACGCCTTTAATCCCAGCACTCGGGAGGCAAAGGCAGGTGAATCTCTATGAGTTTGATGCCAGCCTGATCCACAAAGTGAGTTCCAGGGCAACCAGAACTACTAAAATAGAGACTTTTTCTCAAAATGAACAAACAAAAAACACCAAAAGAAAAAAAAAAACCTAAAAGGAGGAGAAAGAGGAGGCGAGAGCATCAGAGGGCAATTTCAAATCTGACCACTGTGTTTTGGAAGAGTAAGCAAACTGGTTTTGCCAACAGCTCAGTAGTGGGATTGGTAGAATAAAAAGACTGACAAGATTTGCAACTGAGCATACAGCCATAGCATCCCTGCGGGTGTGCTGAGGGCCTGGACCTCGACAGAGGATGCAGGAAGCCTAATTCAGCATGGAAGGGAGAAAATGTGATTAACTGGTTAAGTGGAAGAGCAAATGCAGATGCAGCATTTTAAGAGCACACATGCCCCTCCCTGCTTCCTGCTTCTCCTCTGATTGTTGTACTCACTCCTGGTGCTAAGAACAAGTCCCGCCCCTTCAGGGACACCTTCGAGTGTCTCCCAGCCAGTCATATAGGGCGTTATAGACTCCCAATTGTGCTCACTGTAATTCTACCCTTACAACTCAGTGTGTGTTTCTAGCTGTGTTTTCCACTACACACCAAGCTCCAGGAGGGTAGGAATAAAGCCTGTTTTTGTTCACTGTACCTGTGACACCCAGCTCCCATGGGCCATCCATTAAGTACTTGAGTAAACCAATAAATAAATGCACGGGAACACAAAACAGAAGGCCAAGCAATCAAAGTCTGGGAAAAACAATGTTAGCAGGCAACAGGCAAACTCAGGCTGACTGGAGCAGAGCAGGCAAGACAGAAAGACAGTGCGAGGGTGGATGGAGCGGAGATGCCCTTCAGTTCAGTGCTTCTCACACTGCAAGGTGAGTAGATGGACCAGGACTGGACCAAGATGCAGTAGCTCTGTGTGTGGTCTGAGCGTCAGTCTGAATGTCTCAATCTTCCAAGTGATGCTCAAGTTAGCCATCCGGGGTCTGTCTGCTCTCGGGGAGCAAAGCATAGACACCCAGGAAGATAGCACCAAACGTCAGGGCAGAGAAGACAGACGTGTGTCCCTCCACTGTGGAAAGGAGGGCAGAGCGGACCAGAGACTGAAAATCAAGTCTCTGGGGCAGCAGGGACCACAGAATGGCCACAGGAAGAAGGCAGGAGCAGTGCCTTGAGTCCCTGTCAGTACATGTAAGGTGTTCTAGGGAAAAGTTCTAGCTTTTAAAAGTAGCTAGCTAGGCCAGGCGGTGGTGGCGCACGCCTTTAATCCCAGCACTCGTGTGGTGGTATTGTGTTCCCCAAAATATTGTGCACCTTAATAAACTTATCTGGGGTCAGAGAACAGAACAGCCACTAGATATAGAGGCCAGAAAATGGTGGCACTCACGCCTTTAATCCTATCACTTGGGAGGCAGAGATCCATCTGGATCTCTGTGAGTTTAAAGCCATACTGGAAACAGCCAGGCATGGTGACACACGCCTTTAATTCCAGGAAGTGATGGCAGAAAACAGAAAGGTATATAAGGCGTGAAAATCAGGAACTAGAGCTGGCTAAGCTTTTAGGCTTTGAGCAGCAGCTCAGCTGAGATTCATTCTGGATGAGGACTCAGAAGCATCCAGTCTGAGGAAACAGGATCAGCTGAGGAATTGGCGAGGTGAGGTGGCTGTGGCTTGTTCTGCTTCTCTGATCTTCCAGAGTTCACCACAATACTTGGCCCTGGTTTTGATTTTTTTAATAAGAACTTTTAAGATTCATGCTACACACTCAGGAGGCAGAGGCAGAGGGATTTCTGTGAGTTCGAGGCCAGCCTGGGCTACAGAGTGAGTTCCAGGAAAGGTACAAAGCTACACAGAGAAACCCTGTCTCAAAAAAAAAAAAAAAAAAAAAAAAAAAACTAAAAAAAAAAAGCCAAATTAAAAAAAAAAAAAAAACCACACACACACTCAATCACAGAAGATTCCACCCACCCACCCACCACCTCCACCATGCCCTTTTCAATAAAAATGTCACTGGAATCAGGGATGCATTTTCTGAGTAATACAAAAAGTTATCAAAAGACAACAAATGCATTCCCGAATGCTTTATCCCACATGCAACTGGAAATGTCAATTCTGTTGCTTGCGTCTTGTTTGAAGAATCTCAGGTGAACTGTGCTTTTCAGAAGATACCGCAGCATCATTATGAAGTATAGGATTAATGGGCAGTACCCCTCAGCGCTTCCTGGGGCAACTTTTGAAAGTGATGCTTTCATTGGTCCTACCGCCCATGGGGATTCGGCGCCCTGGGCCTTTGGGAGCCCCTCAAAGGGCAGACTTGGAGTTGAGGTTCAGACAGCAGCTTTTCACATGGCTGGCCTTAGAACACAGCCAGAACTGCAGAGCAGATATCCTCACACAGACCCTGGACATAAAACCAACAGGGACTTCAAGGAGGAACCTGGGAATGAGAGCACCAGGAACCACCCACAGGCAGGGTTCAAATCGATGTTCCCCCAGATAACCTCTTATTCCTGTGCCAGCGTGGGGATCCTAGCCCTGGAAACTGAACCATGGTTGATGATGCTTCCCAGCATGGTCATAGATTATATTCAGAGAGACTGTTCCCTCCTCCCTGATTGTCACACCGAAGGCCTTGGAGCCTAAGGACGGTGTCATTGAAAGATATTTTATGAAAACTTCAGAATGTTCTTCCTGTGATTGTCCCTAAAGCAGCAAACCTTGATAAGAGCTTGCCCGAAGCTAAACTACACATTATCAAGCCAGGAGGTGGTTCCAGATTGTCTTGAAATTGTATCTTAAACAATCTGGTTGGACAATAGATGCTGACTAATTGCCCTGTTTCCTGTACTGCAGCAATTGGGGAACTCGGGGTTTCTATGGCTTCCTTTATAAGCCTCTTAATTCTAAACAAAGCCAAAACCCAAACAGGAACACACTGGCCTCAGTAACCACAGACCATCACAGCTGCAGGTGATACCATCGATACCATGAGAGCCAAGCCTATTTGTACAGTGTTTCCAATCAACGAGCTATAGCTTTAGGATAGCTGGAACACTCTGTGGGTTCTACTGTGATTCAGATCTTAATCAAAGATGAGATTCGGAAAACATTTCTAGAAAAAGCATGAGCTCATGATGCACACGGCTGGGGCTCAGTAAACACTGCAAAGTTCGAGATGGAATACATAAGGTACCTAGCATACCATAGGGGACACATATCAGATAGTCAATAAAAGGCATGGCATATTTATTACTGTTGAGATGGGGGTCTCATGTAGCCAAGGCTGGCCTCCAATTTACTACATCACTGAGGGTGGGTGTGATCCTCCCGCCTCCACCTCCCAAGTGCTAGGGTGACAGGTGTGTGCCACCATGCCAGGACACAAGGCTAAGATTCTGGTGTGCACAGGTGCTGACTACAGAGTCCAGATTTCGTAGGGCTGTCTTGATGTCAAACAGCTTACAGACATATAAATGTGTCATTTCTATAATGTTATTCCTTTTAAATCAATTCGCTGGGTGTTCAAAGCTAGTCACTACTACAGATGTTAGATACCTTCGAGGGGGCGGGGGCGCGGGAAGGGGGATAAGGAAATTAGACCTTTAACTGAGAAATGCATGTTTCAAGGCCTAAGGATGTAACTCAGTTGGTATAGTGTTTATGTAGCATGCATGGGCCCTGGGTTTGATTTACAGTACTGCATAAGCCAGGCCACATCCACAGGTAATCCCAAGACCTCAGGCGGAGGGGGAAGCAGGGAAATCAGAAGCTTAAGGGGAAGAGAGTTTCAGAAAAAAAATAAACAAGTAAGTAAATATTGATTCAATTTAACTGAACTGAACTGAGACAGTGTCTTATGTAGCTTAGGCTGGCCTAGAAGCTGCTATGTGGTGGAGGATAGCCTTAAAGTCCTGATGCTCCTATGTTCACCTGCCAGATGCCAGGACTAGGTATGCTGCGCTGCGCCCAGATCTTTTTAAAGAAAACGGTCCGGGTTTATAAAGAAATGTGTGAGTGTTCTGTGTAAGTGAACTATGCATGGGTGGGCCTTGCTCCTAGAACCAACCCAGGCGAGCACGTTCAGGCTGACCTTGCCAATACCACCACCTAGTGGCCACCAAGAGAAAGCACTCACCTCCAACCCTATGACTTAGGGGCGACACAGGTTGGTTCTCTTCTTGTTTACCAGGCAAATGCTCTCTGAGAGTGTAAGAATTTCTCTGCAACTCAGCTTCTTTTTCCTAATCCTTCTTCCCTACTGGGCTGAGGAGAGCTTTCTTCCTCTCTCATTTTTTTTTTTTCTTTTCTAATTTTGAGTATCAACAGATGACCGATGTGCTGGAGAGGGAAATTTCTAGCACAGGAAATAACACAGTGTGCCATCAGCCACGTGAGGCAATGACCCACCAAATTAACAGCAATTCTCATCAATTATCAATATTAATGGATGGAACATAGATGATTTAGTTGGTTGCCGAGAGAGTACTGCCTTTTCTTTCTGTTGGGAACACACAGAAGTTGGGCTGCATTTTGTATTAATTTAGTCCTGGTAGGGGGTGGAGTGGGGTGTAGGGAGGGGAGTCAACCAGGTTCCTAACAATCACATGACACATGCTTTATGGTTCTTTCAGAAGAAAACAAACCAGTTCTCCAATCACTGCCTCCACCTGACATACCATGTCCCCAAGCCCTTTGTTTTGGGACCCGGCTAAGGTGTCCCTTAAATTCTAAAGGAAGTGGGTATTTCTTCCTACAAACAAAGCTTTACAGGGGTGAGGAGATGATTCTGTGAATAAGGTACTTGCCATCTAATGTGAGGACTGGAGTTCGGGAGTTTGGATCCAGGCACCCAAATAAAAACCAGGCAATGTGGCCACCCGTAATCTCAGTGCTCAGGAGACAGAGGAAACGAGGTCCCTGGGGCCAGCGGGCTATCTGGACTAGCAGAATCCACAAGCTCCCAGTTGAGTGAGAGAAGCTATCAGTAAATAAAATGGAGCTTGCTGGCGGAGACCATTAAACTCTGGCTTCCTTGGGCACCTGTGCTCACATGTATACAGACACACATACAAACACACAACTAAGAAAAATAAGAGAAAAACAGGTGTGATGGTGTATCCCTTAATCTCAGCACTCCTAAAGTAGAGGCAGGTGGATGACACTCACATGCGTGTGAGATTCTCTCTCTCTCTCTCTCTCTCTCTCTCTCTCTCTCTCTCTCTCTCTCTCTCATGCATGTGCACACATGTACATGTGTACAGAACGCAGGGCTTGCTCTCAAGCACATGCTACAGGTCAGATTATCACGTTACTTCTAAAGGTTTTAGCATGCATCTCCCAAGACCAAGGATACTCATTTCATAACCACAGTGACGCTACTGCACTCAAGAAAACAAACATCAAACAAGCATTTATCTTATAGCTCATACGAAAATTTTACAAATTATTCTGAGTCTTTCTTTCCTCTGGCTCTAGGACGCAATCTGAAACCAAGACTTGTTTTACTGTCACAGAGAAGACATACTTTTAATAACCTTCCACCCTAAGACAATGATAGGGGCAACCTGAGAGCCACACACTATAATCTCCAGGATTTCTTTTGGTTCTGCCCATCTGTGCCGATAACCAGGGTCTTGGGGGCCAGACTGCTAGGTCAGTTTCCAAGCCTGTGTTAGTGACTTCCCAGAGCTACATAAAAAGCATGTCCGTAGCTTTGCAGCTGTCCCGTCACTCAGGGTGGGAGCTGTGCTTCCTAAATCATTGTTGATGAAGTGGCAGATTTTGCCAGTCTATATGTCAGCGCTGGTATTAGCACAGATGTCAAAACAAACAAGAAGGGAAGTTCAAAAAGTGCTCTGTCTGTCACCTGCTACTATGTAACCAGATGTCTTGACTTGTTCCCTCAAAGTAGATGGCATCATCCTGACCCCAAATTTTTATCCACCTGTAACCTCTGAGAATAAAGATCAGGACACCCACACAAAGTGCATCCCTCTCAGAAGTTCGTGCAAGAGACGGCTCACATTTTCCTAAAAAGGAGCAGAGAGAGAGGGGTGCCAACATTCAGCGTGATTTATTAGGCTTGCCAAATGTTTTGAAGTTCAATTCAGCCAAGTGAATTAAAAATCAGTGGTTTTAGTTTTTGCTTGTGAAATGCCCACATCCGTAGGAAAACACATCCATCAACATGGTTTTGTTTGATTAATTTTAATTATGTGCTGGTAACCAAATTATAGAGTGGCACATGGAATCTAACCTTTTTTTTTCTCATGGATGTGATTTTTGTCAACAGATCAATATTATCCACTGTCGTTTCAGTTTTCTGGCTTTCTTAATTTCTTAATACAAAGTCTAACAATACAAAGGTTAATATATTGATTTATTATTAACTTTAGTTTTTCAATGTACACAGTCAACACTGACACTTACTGAACTTGGGGCAGGGAGATGGTTCCGTTTCTAAACTGCTTACAGTCTGAGAAGGAGGATGGGAATTTGGTTCCCAAGCATCCATGTATATGCTGGGCAGGCACGGCAGTCTGTGGATAACCCCAGCACTCAGTAGGCAGGCACGGCGGTCTGTG
>CABHPP010098471.1:0-28999 GCA_902168425.1 Peromyscus attwateri | reverse complement strand
CCCAAGGAGCAGCATGTCAGCAGACTGGTAATGCCATGGCCCCGTGGCAATACATAGATTAATAGAAATGGGTTAATTTAAGTTGTAAGAACTAGTTAGTAATAAGCCTGAGCAATTGGTCAAGCATTTATAAATAATATTAAGCCTCTGAATGATTATTTACAAGTGGCCTCGGCATGGGGAACTGGCGGACAGGGCACAGAAAAGCTTTTTCTCAGTAGATGTTTTTTGGAGGAAACACCAGTGTATCAGTCAAGGCATAGAGATATAACTAGTTACTTTAGAGAAAATTGTATACATTTCTTTTTGAGAGAGCAGTGGCATGGCTCAGCCAGTAAAGAGCTTACCACGAGAGTCTGGCAACCTGAGTTTGAGTCTAGGAACCCATGTTGGAAGGAGAGAACTGACTCCTTCAAATTTTCCTCTCAACTTCCACAGATGCCCCACCATCACATATACACGCATAATAACAATACATAAAATTAAAAAAATGACTATGTACATAGTTGTTAACTTTGTTTCTCAGGGCAACTGTAACCAAATAATATAAACTGGGTGTTTTCAATAAGAGAAATATACTGTACTATGGTTCTGGAAGCCCCCAAATCCAAACGGTATCACCAAAATTGACTCCTTCTGAGAGGGGTAATCTTTCTTTTCTTAGCTTCTGGCAATCTGAAGCTTTCCTCAACTTGTAGATGGTGTTCTCCATGTCTTCATATTGTATGCCATGTATATATTTATCCTCATATTCCAATTTTCTCTTTTTAAAAGACATTAGTCAAATTGAATTAGATCTTTCCACATGAACCAATCTCAATCCCAATGACCGAATCCTGATCATCTGCACAGGCCCTCTTTCCAAATAAGGCTACATTCACAGGTCCTGAGCTGGGTGTGGTGGCACATGCCTGTAATCCCAGCACTCAGGAAACGGAGGCAGGAAAATTGTGAGATCTCCAGATCTGCCTAGTCTACATAGAGAATTCCAGGCAAGCCTGGGCTATGAAATTCTATCTCAAACACCAACCAAGCAACCAACCAGTACTACTACTGCCATTAATATCAGATAAGCAAACAAACAAACAAACAAACAAACAAACAAGTAACAGTTACTTGGGCCAGGATTTCAATATTATTTGGGGAAGAGGGTACAATTAAATCTCCAGCAATACTCAAGAATTTTTTAAAATGAACTCTAATGTACCGCACAGATGACAGTGTTTACCAACCTTAGGGCCCAGAGAACTGAAACAACTTGGAAGGCTGGAGGAAGACCCTCAGGGGTTTTAATGCAGATACTGGAGCACCTTGCCTGGTGCTAGTGCCTCTGCGCTAGGAGGAGTTCTCACAGGTCTGGACTTGGACCTCTGCAGAAAGGGTGCTGACTGGCTGGTGGTGCTGTTCCTCAAGTGAAGGCAGAATGAAATTGCTTTTATAAGTGCTGGAAAAACTGAAAACTGCATTGCACTGCTCTGATGGGGAGGAACTGTGGCAGCTGGGATTAGGGGCAAAGAGGAAGTGAACAGGAAGAAACCCTTTCTCCTTGGAACCTTGCATCCCTCTCCAGGACTCTGCATGGCAAGAGAGTAACCGGGAGCTGCTGAATGACAGGGACTGCTTTGTAGAGTCCCAATTCCATCATCATAAAGCTGGGTGTGGAGTTTGGTGTACTAAACTCAAGCAATTGTCCCAAGGAAAGGAAAGGGAAAGAAAGATTAGGCCCAAGAAGAGCAGTGTGAGTGCTTGGTTAATGCCCGTCAGAGACGCAATATGTGACTAAGAAAGAAACACCTTCTGTAGAGGTGTGGCTAGAAAGGAATGTGATCGATTTTTTAACGGCAGATGAGAACTGTGGCATACAAATGAGAGCAGTTTCCTTCACAGTAGTTCGCAGATTTTGTTTTTCCTATTGACTCTTTAAACTGGCCATGGGTCAGTGCTTTGTGGGTACCTACAGCCTGAACTTTTGACTCCACCCAGGGTGTCATTCATTTGTCTTTTGAGAGCGAATTAACTTTTGGGGGAAATCTTGTCATCTCAAGTTACACATGGTGAATGAGAGCTACTGGGCCAGGTTGGATTCCTCTTTTCTTTTGACAGGTTGAGAGCAGAGGTTTGGAAGGATGGCATGTCAAAATGAAGGTCTAATGTTTTTCTAAAGATAGTGTCTAGCTGTAATTCTCAGTGTGTCAATAAAATAACTGAGAACACAGAAAAAGCAAAGGCTTGCAACAGGAAGAAAATTAAGACTAACATTTTGTTGTTTTCTAATTCCATAGAATTTCATTCAATTATAAGTGTAATTTTTTATTCTTTGAAAATATTATACATATGGATACTGTATCTTGGTCATATTCATCCCCATTCTCTTTCTTCAATTCCCCCAACCCCCTGACATATCTCTCACATGATTTAATGTCCTTTTAAAATTAAATTTAATTAAAATGCAATTTTATTATTTCCTCCCTTCTTCCCCCCATCCTGCCTATTCTTCCTCCACGTTTCCCTCCCAAATTCATGGCCTCTTTTTCTTTAATTATTTTTGTTACACATCTATAAGCAAATAAAAATGTAAATAAAATGTGCTGGGATAATGTTCTTTAAAAACCATGATCTGCTGAGTCTAATTCATGTTGCCCATATACACATGGGTGTGGGGTCATCACTTGCTGCATGGAGAACTCATGAAGGGCTATCTCCTCAAAGGAAAGGGACTTGCTTTCCTTTAGTGGCTCTTAACTGCCAATGGCTCCTAAAATAGGAGTGGGCCCCTCCCTATCCATGCTAGATTTTTTAGATTTTATAAGCTATCCTCTCTCTCTCTCTCTCTCTCTCTCTCTCTCTCTCTCTCTCTCTCTCTCTCTCTCTGTGCGTGCATGAATGTGTGTGTGTTTCTATTGCCCATGGAGGACAGAAGGTGTTAGAGCCTCTGGAACTGGAGTTATAGGTGGTTGTGAACAGCACTAAGGAAGTGATGGGATTGCCAGACACCACACTTAGGTCCTATGGAAGTGATCGGAGCGCTGGGAACCACACTTAGGTCCTATGGAAGAGCAGCTTATTTATTTTTATTTTTTGGTTTTTCGAGACAGGGTTTCTCTGTGTAGCTTTGGAGCCTGTCCTGGAACTCACTCTGTAGCCCAGGCTGGCCTCGAACTCACAGAGATCTGCCTGCTTCTGCCTCCTGAGTGCTGGGATTAAAGGCATGCGCCACCACCGCCCAGTTCTTGATTTATTTTTTAATATTGTGTGTGTGTTTTGTGGGAATGCACGCCATCTATGTGGATGCCCATGGGAGCCAGAAGAGGGTATCAGATCCAGTAGAGCTGGAGTTATAGGTAGTAATAAGCTACCTAGTCTAGATACTGAGAACTCAACTTGGGTTCTCTGGGAAAGGAGAAGTGAACCACCTATACAACTTTATGCTGGAATTTTTGATTGGATTGATCTTTTGCAGGTCTTGTGTAGGTAACCAAAGCTGCTTGAGTTCATGTCTGCAACAGCTATTTTGTATCCCAAGGACAGCATTTCACAACACTCCATTTTTTGAAAACTATAATGTGTTCTTTGTTGCCAATTAAAGAAAAAAATCTACTAAGGTGACAAAGGTGACCATTCCAAGCCTTCTTCCTTCTTTGTTCTGTGGCTCAAAATCATCAGATCTGGACTATCAGTAAGCATGGCAACCAACTATTTATCAATAGGAAGAGTCTGTGAGAGCTATGGAGCACTTGTCCCCACTCACCTCCTTTTCTATTAGTTTATCTTTTCATATATTTAGTAAAGAAAAATGATGATGTGCTAATCCTGAGCCACACACACAAAAGAGGGAAAGAGATACAAAGTGCTTTCCTTCATCACATTTGCAGGATTTTTTTTCTGTAATTGATGACAGAACACCAGAAGATCATAAATTCTTTATAACAACAACAAGAACAAACTATTGGCAGGTAAATAAAAGGAGGATAGTGTAATGGGTCTTTCTTTGGGCTGCCAGCTCCCAAGTAATGAAATGGAGAGTTCTTATTAATTATGAAACCTTGGCCTTAGCTTAGGCTTGTTCCTAACTAGCGCTTACAAATTAACCAGTTTATATTAATCTACGTTCTGCCACGTGGCTTATTACCTCTCCTCCATACTGTATGTCCCATTTCCTTTATGTCTTGCTGTTGATTCTCTGCCTCTCAGATTCTTCCCCTGAGATCCTCTCTCTCCCTGGAAGTTCCGCCTATCCTCTCCTGCTTAGGTATTGGCCATTATCTCTTCATTAAAACAATCAGAAGGCAGCTTAGGTAGGTGAGGAAGGACAGCCACTCACACAGTGTGATCAAATATCCTGCAATAGGATAGGTGATGCTTCATTGTAAAGAGATCAGAAGAACCATTATTGTAAATGTATGCTAACAACTACAGTTTTCCATGTTTTTTGTTGATCAGCAACCTCCGAAAAGCAAGCTCAAAGAAGTTCTACATTAGTGCATCAGAATGTCTGAGAATGACTATCTTCTGGGAACTGAAAACAAGAATGAGAGCAATGCACATCAACACATGTGAATCCTCTAAAGGTGAAATGAATAATATCCAGAGGAAAATGAGGACAACTAAAGTCTGTTTTGTTTGTTTGTTTGTTTGTTTGTTTTTCAATAAAACTAGTCAAGCTAGATCCATTTTCACTTTGGGAATGAGAAAATGGAAAAAAAAAACCCAAACAGTTATGTAGGTGACTATGACAAGCAAGCAAGCAAGCAAACAAACAAACAAATAAACAACAGCATAGGAGAACTACAACCCAGAAGACTCAAGGGAAAAATGACCAGTGAAGCTACAAGATGTAACTTCTGTGAAAGAGGAGTAGATATTTTAGGGTCTTTTATAATAAAAATGAAGACATCTATTAGAGAATAATAAGAAAATGGTTGATTTAAACAAAAAATAAAAAATGAGTCCATAGAGAATTAAGAGTGTAGTAATAGAATAAAAACTACTTTCTAGAAAAAAACTAAATTTTTTGTTGTATTAGCAGTGTAAAAAAAAATACAATTTTCTCCTGAATGTGGGTGTAAAGTATGAGGATGCTTACCACTCTAGAGGTAGTGGGACCTAGGAAAGCAGAGGCTAAAAATCAGGCAGACTAAAGTCTCATGCTATAGCCAACTTTATTCAGAACATCAAGCAGTTTATACTCTAAGGGTTAAGAAGATTCACATGAATAAGGTGTTCAAATCACAAAGACAAGCCATACATAGCAAAAGCATGTTTTCCCATAGAGGCATATAAACAAATAGCAATAGCCAATTGTAATGAATAATCTGAAGTAAACTCACACATATGCGCTACACCCGGGAGGGCCCAACGAAAGCACATTCCAGGAACAATTCTGTGTTTTTGAAGTAACTGAGGTCACCAGACTCTTGTCTTGGTTTCTTGGAATTTTCTTATAGGCACTCAGATTTACCTTCACTCGACTCCATTTTTAGACTATGTTCCTACATAAAGAGAACCATGATCAAATGTAAAAATTACAGACATTGGAGAAAGGCAGTGGTGTCACCAGAACATAAGCAAAGATGAGACATAACTTAAAAAAGTGTTCCTGAATTGGAAAAAGATATGAATTTGAAATTGAAAGAATGTAGGTTCTGTCTGATGCAAAAAATCCAAAGAAATTCCCGTGTAGATATACTTTGAATCATAACATTTGATATCATAGTAGTTACTGATCATCACTGTGACAAGAAACAACTTAGGGAAAGAAAGATTTATTTTGGCTCATGGTTTGAGTGGGAATAGTTCATCACAGTGGGTAAGGCATGGTGGCCGCAGAGGCCAGCTTTATGGCAGCAGAAGCATGGGGCTGACTACTTACACCTTGACAGGTCAGGAAGCAGAGACCTTGACCAGAATCAGCATCAGGCTAAAACCCGTGAGACTCAAGCTTATATGACTGCCAATTAGGTTCCCTATTTAAAAGGTTCCACAACTTCTCAAAAGAGCACCACCAGCTGGGGATTAACTGTTCACACACAAAAGCCTACAAGGAATATTTCATTTTCAAACTATGACAAAGATATCCAGACATTTAAATAGCTATTAAGAGGGGAAAGCCAGACTAATTCCAGTGTTTACAACTAAAGTAAATGCTGAAGGACTACAACGCTTTCAGATAACAATTATTGCTCTAACTAAACAATTTTCACTTATGAATAAAGGCAACAGAATGGAATGACTATTAAGGACTCACATTATAGAACATTTGGCCTCGATCACCTCCTTTTCTATTAGTTTTATTGGTAACCTGAGTTCCATCCTTGGAACCCACATAAAAGTAGGATGTAAGAATTGGCTCCACAAAATTATAGTCTGACTTTCACACATGTGCTGTGGTTGCATGCTCCCCATCTCTCTGTCTCTGTCTCTGTCTCTCTCACACACAGAATAATAACAAATACAATTTTTTAAAAATAAAAAATAACTATTATCTGTTGTCTGTGTTTAAATATTTACTATGTGGATTATAAACTTTTTATATTTACATCCCTTAAGAAGATAAGTTATCATTTTATGTAACTACCAACATATAATAAAAATTAAGAAATAGAACAACAAGCAAGGGAAAATAGAAGATAGGAAATATATCATCATTTTAACCTAGAAAACTGAATCCCTAAATTAAAGACTAGCCTTGACTCTCTTTGATATACTATATATACTTTAACAAAATAATGCTTATGTTTTCTACATGTCCAAATGAGATAAACATAAAACATTTTTATAATATGTAATTTTAGAGGAATAGAGATATAAAAATGACATACAAGCAAAGAAAACAGGTAAAATAATAAATTGTTGAAACTACCTGTAGTGGTTTGAAAGAAAATGGCCCCCAAAGGGAGTGGCACTCTTAGGAGATACAGCTTTGTTGGAGTAGGTGTGGCCTTGTTGGAGGAAATGTATCACTGTGAGGGTGGGCTTTGAGCTCTCCTATGCTCAGGCTACTTCCAGTGAGACAGTTCACTTCCTGTTGCCTTTGATCAAGATGTAACTAGAACGATGTCTGCCTCCATGCTGCCATGCTCCCTGCCATGATGATAATGTACTGAACCTCTGAAACTGTAAGCATGCTACCCCAATGAAATGTTTTTATGGTCATGTGTCTCTTCACAGCATTAGAAACCCTAACTATGACACTACCCGTTAAGGGGCTGAAGAGATAGCTCACTTTTTAAGAGCACTTGCTGGTCTTGCAGAGATCCTCAGTTTGGTTCCCAGCATTCCTCGAAGGTAGCCCACATGTAACTCCAGCTCCAAGATATCTGATGCTCTTTTGATCACCAGAGGTGTCTTTCTATCATACATATAAAAACTCTACTTGTTAAAATAAAAATGTTGATAAGCCAGGTGGTGCTTCATGCCAATAATCCCAGCACTCAGGAGACAGAGGCAGGTGGATCTCTGAATTTGAGGCCAGCCTGGTTTATAGAGCGAGTTCTAGGACAGCCAGGGATACACAGAGAAACCCTGTCTTGGAAAACCAAAAAAAAAGGGGGGGATAATATTATAATATCATTTATTATTTATTAGAACCTAAAATGTTGAACTTTAATTTTAGATAGGGTCTTACTATGTAGTTGACCTGGAACTCACTCTGTAGACCAGGCTGTCCTATAACTCACAGATATCTGCCTGTCTCTGCCTCCCAAGTGCTGGGATTAAAGGTGTGTGCCACCATGCCTGTCCACAAAAGTTGACTCTTAAAATAAAAAGATTGGACAAAAATGTTTTCTTTGCTTGCAAGAATAAACAAAAGGAAATCAGAGGCATAAGTGCTAATTTCAGACAAAGCAGAATTCAATGCAAAAGTATTTTGAGGGGCAAAGGTATAACACCAAATCATTTAGTATTGACATTACAAAGCAAAACTGTCAGAAACTCACTGACAAATTCACACAAGTCTGATGACTTTGAGGGCCTTTTGGTAAAACTCAGTCAGCTAAAACATGAAAACAAAAGACTACATATAATATGAATAACATAGCTAAGAAAGTTAATTTAATAAAATATATTGAATTTTGCTTCTTACAGAGAATTTATTTTCTTTCCAATTAGTCACATCACTGTTACAAAATTGGTTTTATTAGGACTCAAAGCAAACTTCAATGTACTTCCAGAAGTGGAAATCATGCATGTCATGTACTTGAGAACAATGCAAGCAAACTAGAAAATAATGACAATAATTTAAGCAATCACCCAAACATTTAGAATTTCAAGCTATAATCTTTCATTTTGAGACAGAGTCTCACTCTGTAGTTCTGGAACTTGCTGTGTAGACCAGGCTGGCCTTGAACTCAAAGATCTGCTTGCTTCTCCCTGCCAGGGATAGGATTGTGTGTATCATCATGCCCAGCCAATTTTAAAATTTTAAGATTACATTTATTTATTTATGAGGTGGGGTACATGTGCTGTGGTGCTCTGAACATCAAATGACAACTAACAGGAGTCAATTTTCCTTCCATCATTCGGGTTTCAGGGATCAAATTCAGGTCTTTACCCACTGAGCCATCTCATGAGCCTCTACAGCTATAATCTTCTGGATTAAGAATAATACTCGGCCGGGTGGTGGTGGCGGCGGCGGCGGCGCATGCCTTTAATCCCAGCACTCGGGAGGCAGAGCCAGGTGGATCTCTGTGAGTTCGAGGCCAGCCTGGTCTACAGAGCGAGATCCAGGACAGGCCCAAAGCTACATGGAGAAACCCTGTTTCGAAAAAAACCAAAAAAAAAAAATAATATTCATTATAAATGTAGCTGTAGTTTATAGTCAAAGGCAAGTTAATAGTTTCAACTGTTGTTTATTATTAATAAGACTAAATGAAAGTCAATTAATTCAGCTCAAGAATTTAGGAGTTTCCAGCAGAGTGTGTCTTTGGTCTCCCCCCTTTTATCTGAGCCTTTGCAGAGGAGAGAAATTTGATTGTTATACTTAGCTAGGTCTTCATATGGTCTTCCTTGTTAAAATGCATGACCATAGAATGCATGTGCTTTCTTCCAGTCTGTGGTAGAGACCTCGGCTGTCCATCGAGGGCTTATTAAATCTATCTTGTTTGTTCTATTTGGCTGCAGTTCTGAATGAATTTTCTTAAGTTAGCTGCATCAATAATGAAACTAAAATATTCATTTTTACCTATTTCTTACGTTTTACTGCCCAGTTAGGCAAAGTCTTGAGAAGAAAAGAGCAAAAGCATGAGAACCCTGGACAGTTTCTTGGGAAGAATAAACAGTGAAATAATCTCAAACCTGCTGAATAAGAAACATTTGCTGAGCATCTACTATTTGCCAGGTGTTGTAGTATGAACTGGGCACAGAAATAATGAAGAGAGGCACAATTAGTATGTTTGCCATCTGGTGAAGAAACACAGTCAAGTAAACATTCAATGCATAACATTATAGCCCAGTATAATCCCTGTGATGTGAACAAGTCATTTTGGGGGAACTGGAAAAGCCATTTCAGTATTCCAAGAGCACAGGTTTGAAGGGGCTGACTAGTGAGAGATAAATTGAGAAAAAGCAGGACTCCAATCATAGAAGACCTTTTAAGTCCAAGGGATACCACATTCATCCTAAAGGCAATAGAGAGCCATTAAAAGGTTTCAAGCTGGGGAAGCTTAGAATTTGATTTTCATTTTGTGAAAATCACTCTGATCATAATACAGAGAATGAATTGATGAGGGCAAAACTGGAGCGCAAATTTCACACTATTGCCCCAATCTATTCGGGAGTCTGTCTAAGCATCCTTTTCTAACCCCACTGTCAGTTATAGTGGAAATGGGAAAGGGTGTGTATGGATGAGGGAAATCTACAGGAGGTAGATTGACATGATAGGACCTTGTCACTGATTACATGTAGGGAATGAGGGGAAAGAACAGGAACAGATGCCAAGCTTTCTGGCTTGGACAAATGCTCATAGAAAGGGGATACAAGAATGGAAGTGTCAGGTGGCATTAGTGAGCTCCTTACTTTCTCCATTTCTTACCGTAAGGCGTGTGCATACTTCTGTGGATATCTGCAGGAGTAATCTACTTGGAAGGAATACACTAAATGCAATTGGGGATAGAAGGCTTATTAATATGCAATATATTAGCTTTGCAGATACTTCATTCTAATTCCTTCAAGATTTTTCTGGAATGCACAGACAGAGTCTGCTGAGTCACACTGCAGGTGACCCAGGCTCTATTGCTATATATCATTTTTTTTCTTAAAAAATAAGTAGGTGGAAGCTTAATTACTGTACACTGTGTAGGAATGAGTCACAATCAGTTAAAAAATCTTCTTGGGACACACCCATCTATTACTCAGATTGATGTAGTCATGATGAGCCTTTGTTCAGCGGTACATCATCCCTACCAGGAAAGTTGTGATACTTCTAAAAGGCAGGTGGGTGGAAACAGTTTATGTTGTTTTTCAGGAAATACCAGAGAAGGTCAAGGACAAATGAAGTTTAGTGCAAAACTAAACTAGGTAAAGATTTTGTTTGAAGCAGCATTTCCTGGAATGGTGAGCTTTAATCACAAAGGGTGGGCATGAAATGGGTCAAGTTAAAAAAAAACTTGGCATGAAATGTTATCTAATTTCCCCCTCTTCAGGGATGGTTTCCTTCAAATAAAGATGGAGATCTAGTCAGTGAAATAATTGATTTAGGCTGAAAAATTTATAATTGGGCCAGGGAAAATGGTTCAGTAGCTAAGAGAACTTGCTCTGCAAGCAAGGGGACCAGTGTTCAAGTCCTCAGAACCCATAGAAATGCTGGGCATGGCTGCACATGCGCATAGCCTCGGCACTGATGACAGGCAGATTCAGGGTGTTCAATGGCTAGTCAGCTTAAACCTAAGTGGTGACCTTCAGGTTCAGTAAGAGATCCTGTCTCAAGGAAATAAGAAAGAGAGGAATATGGGGAGATAGCCAATGTCATCTTCTGGCCTTCACATGTAAGTGTATGGGTGCACATGCTTGCAAACCCATGTGCACATACACCACATCTCCCAAACAAATAGCAATTTAAAAAAATGTTCAAACATGAACTTTGCACTAAAGCTGTGCATTTAGAGTACAGTTCTCAAACTGAGGTTTCAGGGCCTAAGCCTTGTGGCTAAATAGCGAGCTAAATAAACAGTGCCCTAAATAGAGCTGCAAGGGCCACGTGAGCTAGTGGAATGAAGAAAGAAAACTCACCGTCTGGTCCCAGCTACACTGGGCATATATATGCCAGTTATGACTGTACTTCTGCACCACTGTGATTTCTGGTTGAGCACGTTCAATACAAGGAGGAAACATGAAAATAAAGAGAAAGGAGGCATGGATACACAACCAGGAAGTTACTCTTTCATCTAACATTTATCGAGTCCTTGTTGGGAGTCACGCATTGTGCTAGAGTGTGGGGATAGAATAAAAGTCCTGAGGGCTTTTCAGTCTAGCCAGGAAGAGAAATACAATCAGATATAACACCTGTGATACATGCTGGGCCAGTGCTTATGCAATTTCCGTATGTATGAAGAAACACCTGAAGAGATTGAATAATACACATGCTCAAATAGAAGCACATACAGGGTGTGCTGGGCCTATGAAGAGGGAGTCATCTGTTTTTCCTGAAGCTAATGCTGGAGCTGAGTCAAAAAGTTAACTAAGTAAGTAGATATTTGCCAGGCACATTAGGAGAAATGGCTAGAATCCAGAAACAGACTTTGCTGCATTCACGGCACAATGTACAATGGGTGAGGATGCAGAAGTGAGGGCAGGCTGTACCACTAACAGCCTCAAGTGCCATGCTGAGGAGCTGAAGTTTCACTCTACAGGTGATGGAGAGCTATTGAGAATTTTGAACAAAGGAATAAGCTCTGAAGGTATTTTGTAAAGAACATTCCAGTGCTAGAAAACAACAAGAGTAAAGTCCATGTTGTTGAAGTGTCCTTGGCCTGCATATGGACAAGCAAGGAGGAGGCAAGTGTAGCTGAAATACCAAGTGAGAACGGTGTGGTGATGAGGTCAGAGAGGTTGGTGGGGGCAGGTCAAGTAGGGACTCAGGGGCTATGGTAAAAACACTGAGTCTGTCTTCAATTTGTCAGGTAGAGGTATGATGTGATCAGGGTGGAGGTGAGAGAGCAGTTAGATCACTGTAGGAATCAAGGGCAGGGCTGATGGTAGCTTGAACTAGTAGCATTTTAATAAAGTCCTATATTCATGTGCCTACTATTAGTACTACAGTGATGGTATAAAATAATTCAACTACTAGAAAAATTGCCTCATATTGCCTTTTTGTGGCCATACCATTCCCCCATCCCTTCACCTCCAACTACAAGAAATTACTGACCCATTTTCTGTTCCTATAGTAGTATCTTTTGCAGAACTTCACATAGATGGAATCATGCAGTGTATAACTTTCTGTGTTTGGCTTCCTTTACTAAGCAAAATCCATGTGATACTCATTCATAATGTGTGGATTGTTAAATCCTTGTTATTGCTGATTTAAACTTCCATTGTATGGAAACACCACAGTTTATTTTTTCATCCATCAGCTGAAGGACCTTTGGATTGTTTCCATACTTTGTGATGATGGATAGACATTTGCAGGATTTTGTAGAAATATGAGTTTTCATTTTTTTGGATAAATATCTTGGAATAGAATATTGTACTGGCTGGTTTTGTGTCAACTTGACACAAGTTAGAGTCATCAGAGAGGAAGGAGCCTCAGCTAAGGAAATGCCTCCACAAGATCCAGCTGTAAGGCATTTTCTCAAATAGTGATCAATGGGGGAGGGCCCAGCCCATTCTGTGTGGTGCCATCCCTGGGGTGGTGGTCCTGGGTTCTATAAGAAAGCAGGCTGATCAAGCCATGGGAAGAAAGCCAGTAAGCAGCATCCCTCCATGGCTTCTGTGTCAGCTCCTGCCTCCAGGATCCTGCCCTGTTTGAGTTCCTGTCCTGACTTCCCTCAGTGATGAACAGGGATTACGTGGAAGTGTAAGCCAAATAAGCCCTTTCCTTCCCAACTTGATTTTGGTCATGGTGTTTCACCGCAAAAATAAAAACCCTAACTAAGATAAGACTATATATATACACATATATAAAATATATATTTAACATAGATCATATTCCTATATGTAGATGTATATCTTGCACATTCAACTTCATAAGAAACTGTCAAATTTCCTTCCATAGCAACTTTTACCATTTTGCAACTGCTCTGTAGCTTCATCAGCCTTTGGGATTGGTAGTAGATTATTTCAGCAATTCTAGGGGACGTGTAAGGGTATCTCACTGAGGCTTTAATTTACAGTTTCCTAACAATTAATGTTCCTGAGCAAAGTAGAACCAGATTTACTGGTGCAACAGATGTGGGGTGTGTCATAAAATGAGGAGCTAAGGACAATCACAAGATTTGATACCTAACCAAGATAATAGTGAAAAATGGGCAGAATTTGAAAACATAGTCAATCTGACATGAATTCAGTGGCTCAGGAAAAGCTTGGAAGTAGTCACTAGGAAAGAGAAAATGGGTGATGTTATTTGGGCATAGGAAAAGTGATAGCATACTCCTACCCCATATGCCCATGAGGAATTGCAAATGAGATTTATTCAAAGCAAATAGAGCTAAAGATGATTAAAGGACTTTTATGGATGGTGTGTGGGTGGAAAATGAAAGGTGCCACCCTCAAGGAAAGACATATTTGTCTGGGAAAAGCAGGCTCCTGTTAACATCTCAAGGATGTGATTCACTATGGAAATCTGAAACCTGTTTTATAGCCTGGGTGGGTGCTGGCTGGTGCAGGGTTTGTTTTACTGACACATAGCTGGGAGCAGTTGATGGATTGGATAATGGAATTTGGTACCTGGGCATAATAAACCATGATGTCACTTTGAATAAGCAAATCTAAGAAAACAGTTACCCTGCCCATACCAGGCAGAATCACAAGAAAGCTGGGAAAGTAAAGGACTCTACTAGGAGCACTCTTCCCTGGGTTCACTACCTAAGTTCTCAGAGAAGCCCATGCTAAGTGTACATGGATAGGTAGTCAGTTATCTACAGTTAGTATTTAGGTGATAGTCATTCAAGAAACAGTAATACCAGAGCTGGAGAGATTGCTCAGTGGTTAGGGGCACTTTCCACTCTTCCAGAGGACCTGGGATTTATCCCAAGAACCCACTTCAACAGATGGCTTACAACTGCCTGTAGTTTCAGCTCTAGGGGATCCAATCTTCTCTTCTGGTCTCCTCATGTACCCACATGCATATATACACATACTCACATACACAAAAATAAATGTCTTTATTATTGTTAAGCATGTGTTTACATATCTCTATAGATGTAAGTACAAACTTCTTAGTCTTTATAATGTTACTTGAAAGTGTATGTTTCCAGGAATGACCATTTGGTATAGGATAGCCAGTTGGTGTTTCCTGGAGAATGTTGTTTCCTTCACTCTCAGGATTCCTTAGTTGCCTGTAGTTCTTTGTCTAGGATTGAGGTCTCTTAAGTTTCCCACTTTTGAGTTAGCATTGTCTATTGGATAATCTCAAAAAAATCTTAAAAGGCATTATGAAAATAAATAAAGATAAAAAACAAATCTTAAGAAAAGATATTGTTTAAAAAAAGAGAGGGAGAGAGAGTCTGTGGGAGCCCTGACACTGGTGTCCTACTGACAGGTTTCAATCACAGAAACACAAAACCATCTTTCCATCATGTTTTTGGATGTTTCATTGCCTGCTTTCTAATTCTACTTTGGCTTCTTCATCCATTTCCTTTCTTTAACTTTCTACCTTTATTTTTATTTATTGCCATTAATAATGAAACATCTTTGTAGTTTTTTTTTTAATTCTTTGCTCTTTACTCTTTGGGGGCCTGCCACCCATCTCCCAAATAAATACACACGGAGTCTTATTCTTTCTTATGACTGCCCAGCCTTAGCTTGGCTTGTTTCTAGCCAGCTTTTCTTAATTTAAGTTATTCCATCTACCTTTTGCCTCTGGGCTTTTATCTTTCTCTATTCTATATATCTTTCTTTACTTCTTACACCATGGTTTGCTGTGTAGCCGGGTGGCTGCCCCCTTAAATCTTCCTCCTTCCTCTCTTGCTCCTCGATCTCCTCTTTATCTCCTATTTATTCTCTCTGTCTGCCAGCCCTGCCTATCCTTTCTCCTGCCTTACTATTGGCTATTCAGATCTTTATTAGACCATCAGATGTTTTAGATAGGCACAGTAACACAGCTTCACAGAGTTAAACAAATGCAACATAAAAGGATGCAACACATCTTTGCATCATTAAACAAATGTTTCACAGCTAAAACAAATGTAGCACATCTTCAACTAATATTCCACAACACATCTTTAACTTTTTTCTTTAAGAAATTGAAACAATGCAGTAAAATATTTGGAAGGAAATAAACTTTTTCTGAAATCTCACAATTGCAAGATCCTCATCACTACTTTTTTAGGTCATACTTTCATGTTGATGTCTACATATTCATAAGTATACTTCTATGTAAATTATCCCACATGCATTTTTAAATAATGGAGAAATTTTGAAAAAATCAAGTTTTCTTTCATATTTTTGTTGACACGTAATCCTCCCATTGACATTCTTAATAACCATTATAAATGAATTGTTTATTTTTCTAGATATTGCTCCATGACCATGCAATTTGATATACACACATGCACACATTGTTTACAAAATCAGAATCTAGGTATAGAGAGAATGTATTTGAACACAAAAAGCCATATCTCCCAAGTCCACAGCTAACATCACAATGGTGAAATTAAAAGCTTCTTGTCTAACATGAAGAACAAAACAAGGATGCTTAGCCTGACCACTCTATTCCATATCCTCCTGGAATTCTTTTTTTTTTTCCTGTGTTTTTGTTTTTCTTTTTTTTCTTTTTTGGCCTTTTCGAGACAGGGTTTCTCTGTGTAGCTCTGGCTGTCCTGGAACTCACTCTGTATACCAGGCTGTCCTTGAACTCAGAGTCCACCTGCCTCTGCCTCCTGATTGCTGGGATTAAAGGCATGTGCCACCACTGCACAGCCACTACTGGAATTCTTAGCTAGAGCAATTAATCCAGAAAAAAAACCAAAATAAAACAAAAACAAGCATACAAACAAAAACATGAAGGCGTCCAAACACAAAAGGAAGATGTCTTTATTTACAAAATTTTACATATATCAATCCCCAAAGATACCCCAAAACCCTACTAGAACTAATTGTATGTATTTAGGAAAGTCAAAGCGTGCAAACAAATTAAAAAACAGTAACATTTCTATATATTAGCACTGGAACATGCTGAAATCTATTGAATTGTTCACTTTAAATATACAGATTATATGGAATATGAACTATATCACAATGAAAGTGGTATAAACTTTTATTTTAGTTTCCATCCTACAGATTAGAACATGTAATTGACTTACTACCTTTCACCATAAATGATTGTCTTTATCAATTTTCCAACAATCTAACAACTTTATAGCTCCTTAACTTCATTTGTTCTTCTCCACATTGCTATTTCACTAATGTCAGTACTGAATTCTTTAAATATTTTTAATCTTACCATGAAATTTGAAATCCTAAGGATGGACCCTAGGAGAAAAAAATCTGTAACTATCATTCAGCCAATGGAACATAGCAATAAAATGAGCCCTATGACTCCTAATAACATATACCTATAGATCAGTGCATTGCTCAGCCCTCACCAGAGAAGCGTCTTCCTGCAGTAGATGGGAATAAACAGAGACCCACAACTGAAACAAGGTGTAGAGGGAGAGAAAGATTTTGGAGTACTTAGTTCTAAATGAGATGTCTTTATTCAACCCTGGGCCTCATGGCTCGGGGATCTATGTTGAAGAGGAGACAGAAAGACTGTAAAAGCCAGACATCATGATTGACTCCAAGGAAACAGCAGTGTCTTCCAGACACAACAGAACGGATGCATGTACGAACTCACAGGGACTATGACAGCCTGCACAGGGCCCGCAGAGATCCAAGGCTGACAAAATCCCCAGTACTGAGATGGGGAAGTAGAAACAAAGTCCTACGCATAACCAAGGAGTTGTTTGTAATTGATACCTACCAGAAAACCAGTTTTCTCCAATAGTTTTTCCCTGGGTATATCAACCACACTGCAGGGCAGGACCCATGCTCAGGAGTAGTTGACCAACCTAAAACGGACTCCATGTTTTTGTGTGTGTGTGTGTTTGCTTTGCTTGTTTTTTTTTTTTTGGCTGTTTGTTTATTATTCATTCAATTATTTGGAGAGAGAAAGATCATGAAGTTGGGTGAGTAGGGAAGTGGGGAGGATCTGGGAGGAATGTGATAAAACATTGTATGGAAGTTTCTTTAAGTCAGTAAACAAACTTTAAGGATTGTGGACTCATTAGGCTTGGCTGTGCTCTTGGTTCCTTGCATGAGTCTACTTCCACCCAAGAGCTCCTCCCCCTGTCATTTCTTTTCTTGTTTGATTCTGATCTGTAAGGACATTTTCTTTGTTTTCCTGTTCTGAAATAGTTTTACCGAGTTGAATTCTGTGATGGTAAGCAATTGAAGGATGTCTGCTGGCACTGATGGTTTCTTTTGAAAAGGTAGTTGTTGGTAATACTGTTATTTGCTATTTTGGTAATGTTTCTTTTTCTCCTTTGGAAGGTTTTCCTGTGTCCTACAAAGAGTTCATAGAAATTCTTAAATTATTTTGACCATGTTAGCCACCATTTCTTTAATTGTTGTTTTGGTTCCTCTTTTTTTATTCTTAAAGACTAAACTAATCACACATCTTAGATTCTTTAATCTTGTTCCATATATTGCTTTTTACATTTTTACATCTTTATATTTTCTTTCATCTGTGGGTGTTTCCAATTTGTCTTTGCTGCTATTAAATCCATCTATTGAATTCTTAATTTCAGTAAAAGTACTTTTCAGTTACATAATTCCTTTTGAATCTATCTGCCTACCTATGTATTACTGTTTTTAATAGTTTGTTCATTTTAGTATGCATGCACTTGTGTGTGCATGTACGTGTGTGTGTGTGTGTGTGTGTGTGTGTATGTGTGTGTGTGTGTATGTGTGTGTGTGTGTGTGTGTGTGTGTGTGTGCAGGCACATGTATGTGGAAATGTGTGCCACCTCATGGGATCTGGAGATTGAACTCACATTGTAGGGCCTGCAAACAAGCACCCTCCAAAGAAATTCTTAAGTCTTCTGACTTTTTTTTTTTTTTTTTTTTTGGTTTTTCGAGACAGAGTTTCTCTGTAGTTTTGGTACCTGTCTGTAGATCAGGCTGGCCTTGACCTCACAGAGATCTGCCTGGCTCTGCCTCCTGAGTGTTGGGATTAGAGGTATGCACCACCACCACCTGGCTAGTCTTTTGCTTTCTTAAATGTATTCCAATGGTTATTTAAAGGTTTTTTCCCCTTTGGAAATATTTGTCACTTATTTATTTGTTTTTATGGTCTGGTCTTCCTCTTGACTTACCATAGTCATTTGTTCAAGTTTCTTGACATGTGAAGGACTTTTTGCTTGGATGCAGGACATTGTATATGAAAAAATGTGGAATTTTTTTCCTTGTGGGATTATACAGTATTGGAAGCGTGCCTTGATTTGGTTGATGGTAGATATTATCTTTTGTCATACCTGATCTATATACAGTTTGCTGTTACTAGTAAGGGACATTTTTGTTCCTAGGGATTATTCTCTTTCATTGTTGCCATTTGAAAATCTGTATACTGAAAAGGGCCAGCCCCTTTTCTGATCTTGAACTTCACTCTCTGATTCCCTAGTGCCATCAGACTACTGAAATATTTTCCTACCTATTTTGCGTCCTAAATGTTCCTTTCTCTGTGATTTTTGGACTTGAATTTTGAGTATGCATACAGCTTGGAAATTGGGGAATATCTTAAAGTCAGATTATACTAGAGTTTTCTTGAATACCTCCCTCATCCCAGCTGAGTTCTGGGTCCCCCTCCCTGGTCATACAAAGTTGAAGTTTTCTCTGAATTTCAGAGAAATTTTCAGCAGGCCTCTGACCAATGCTTTCTGGTGGGCTTCTATTCATGCCATTGCAACGAGCCAGCAAACGTCCTAAAGGAAAAGTCCCAAGCAAATGTGGCACTCACATCAATTTACCCCCTCCTCCTGCAATCTTGCCTGCCTACTTGTGCTCTAACAATCACAAATACTTCATGTATTCTTCAGCTTTTGAGATGGTTTTTGTCAGGAAACTATGCTGAGAAACTTGCTCTTTGTGATTAAAAACTGAAGGTCCTTTTATTGTATTTTGAGATGTTTTCCACTCAATCTTTATACAATCAATGTAGCTCTCAGAAATAATTCCTTTCTCTTTCATCCACTGATTTTTGAAAAGAAAAAAAATCATGATTTTGGTCCACAATTTGTTTATTTATTTGTGTATTTATTTTTATGTGTACTGGTGTTTTACCTGCGTGTATGTCTTGGCACCATGTGGGTGCAGTGCCTGAGGAGGCCAGAAGAAGGAACTGGCTTCCCTAGGACTGGAATTACAGACAGTTGTGAGCTGACACGTGGGTGCTGTAAATCAAACCTAGGTTTCTGGAAGAGCAGCCAGTGCTCTTAACTGTTGAACATCTGTCCAGCACCTGCCCACCCCTAAATTTATTTATTTTGAATTGTGCAGGCTGTCCTTAGGCGATCTTTCTTTTTTCCCATATTGGTACCCATGTTCCCTAGTAATTTTGTTTCATATTACAGTTCCTCTTTGGCAAATAATACCAAGATGAAGTAATATTTTCATCATCTTTCTAGACTGCAAGAGGGAACTCCTACAGCTTCTCTGGCAGGGGTGGGAGGGACTTACCTTCAGATTCAGCTCCACTATAGTTTGGACCACTCCCTCTATCTTTCCTTACCTCTTGAGTGGTGTGGTGGTTTGAATTACAATGACTCCCATAGGCTCATATATTTGAATGTTTGGTTCCCAGTTGGTGGAATTGTTTAGGAAGGATTAGGAGGTCACCCATTGCGGGCTTTGACGTTTCAAAAGCCCACCATTCCCAGTCTCACCTTCAGCTCTCATTACTGCTTCAGCGCCATGCCTGCCTGTCTGCTGCCATGCTCCATGACGATTACGGTCTAACACTCTAGAAACTGTAAGTAAGACACCAATTAAATATTTTCTTTTATAGGCTGCCTTGGTTTGTGGTGCCTCTTCACAGCACTAGAACAGTAACTGAGACAGGTGGGATACATTTTGAGATTTTTATGAGGCAGACATATTTGTAAGAACTAAAAAGCTTTAGTTGTGGGTCCTAGAGTTTTTGCCATAAGGATTTTCTCCACTCTAGCTCTGTTTGGATGGAAGCAAAATTCTGTAAAAGCTCCTTCTTCAGGACTTTGAGGAGTCTCTCCAGGTCTTCACACTCTTCAGCTTCCACCTACTCACTGGGCCATGGCTAATCCTATACAGAATTAAGAGGCATTTGTACAGATGTGATGAGGCATTGGGCATCAGAGATGCATGTTTCTGTTGATATCTACCAAGAATCATTTATAATTTTTGGTCCATCTCTGAATTTAGGTGGTGACCACAAAAACTATGTCAATGCTACTGGTGAATAGAAAACTATGTATTCTGATTGTTTGAAGAGAATTGAACATTGCTTAGAATAAGGCATTCAACAATTAACCTGTCATCATTAGAAAACAAGCTAAAATATATTTGGATGGAATGAAATTTTGGCTTAAAACACTGAATATTATAACATGGTGCACATGCTATAATTTGTCTCTGAATCTCCATTGAAAGGAGAGTGAATAAAATTTCATTAAAGTTAGAGACATATCTGTTGCAATTTCAGCACTTTCCAAACTATCCTTAACAAGAAAGCTAACAAGAAGGCCAAATACATTTGTGCAACTCTAAAAACAATGTTAACTAGGCTTCAGTTTTGCTGATGCCCTTACAGTACCATTCTTATCATAATGTGTATCATAAATCTCCAGAAAGGGGAAAATCAGTAGCCACATATAGCTTGCTAAATTTCTATTCAGGAGAAATACTGTTTTACTCCAGTAACCTGTGAAATAGCAGATCAAAAATGTCAGTCAAGGCGGGGGGCAAAAAATGTCAGTCAAAAATAACACCCCTAGTTGCCTGAGTGTTTTAGTTCGTTTTCCCCACCTCAAATCAGATCTTTTGAGTAAACCTGAGTGAAAATTTTTATTCAGGAAGTGATGTCAGAAAATATAATTAGGGACATAGGGTTGTGAAACAACAGCCAAGATAGGTTCTTTTAATATGGCAAGTGGGATCATTCCTGCATAGAAAACTAACAGATCTGGAAAAGCGAACAAGCTGAGGGGTTTATTAACCAACTTCAATTCTTCTGAGTCTGAAGGCAGTGTGTCGAGTGAGCTCCAAGGAGATGTGGTGACATGCCCATGATGTCTGCTACATATTTTAAACAACACTGCAAAAGATAATATATTGTATGTGTGTGGTATATTTCCTATTTTTTCTTGTATACCTCATAGCACTGCTTTTTAACTAATTAATTAATGTGTATGGGTATTTTGCCTGTATGTATGTCTGTACATAGTAGGTATCCAGTGCCTCAGAGTCCAGAAGAGGGTGTCTGATCCCCTGGAACTGGGGTTATAGATGGTTGAGAGCTGCCATGTGGGTGTTGGGAATCAAACTTGGGTCCTCTGGAAGAGCAGCTGAAGCACTGCTATTTGAAATCTAACCAAGTTCACGTTCTATAGCAAATACATCTTGTCCCTGAAGTTATTCCTCTATCTTTGTGGATACAAATGACATTAGTCATTATGCTTACCATCATGACATTCATCTTTAAAAGTTGCTTGAATAATTTTGCTCTTGTACAACTCTCTGCTATTGTATTATAGTTACTTACAAGTAAATTCTATTCTCCTTACTAAGATATTTTATCCTTGAAGAGATAGACATACTGTTTTCAGCATTCTAAACTTGCAGCATTTAGCACAGTTGCTTGGCAGGACAAGAACACAGTCAATGTTTGTAAGTCAAAAGAAAGTGTAATGAAGGCTGAATTGAAGTAGGGAAAATTTGCTCCTTACTTCTAACAGTAAGAGAATGGCTTGAATAATTTACTTTTTGGAATAGTTGCTAATATTTGTTGGATGAGGTTTTATCTAGATAGCCAGATATTTAAATAAATGCCAAGATGTGCTGCAAAATTGCATCATGTCATCTGGACTGCAAGACACATGTATGGGTGGGTCTGTTCTGAAGTCATGCTGAGAAGTAGTTAAGTATGTCCTCAGGAATTTTCAGACTTCTAAAGACAGAGGTTTTCTTTCTTTGTAAAATGTATTTCCTAATTTTGAGTTGTACAAAATCATGAATTTCATTCTGACATTTCCTTGGATATCTATCCTTGTACTTTGTAAGCAGTCAGTTTCCCATTACCATTCCTTGTCTATTTCCCTTACATCCCCCTCTCTAATACTTCCCTTCTCTTTCCATCACACAGATGTTTTCTCTAACTACTATTGGCCTTTGTTTAGACAAATGTAAAAGCCAGGATAGTTCTGTTTGCCTTTTAAAAACAAAACAGAATAAACTGTTTTTCCATGCATTCATAATGAATGTTTATAGCCATTTTTATATATTAAATGCTATTTATTAATCAGGAGAAGTAATTTGAGTTGGGGTTTTTCCCTAAATAAGTAAAAATGGGAGCATAATTGAAAATGGTTTTCCTTCTCCTATTTTTGTACTGTTCTACTTAATATTTGGCAGATGGAGTATGAATAGAAATGCTTAAGTTGGAATGCTTTATGGGTTTTTAAACTGTTGTTAATTAGTCGTGAAATAATTTTAATTACTTAAAAATTCCATTATGACCGTGTCTCAAATACGTGCCTCATATTGGCAAACTACTACAGACCATCATTTTATAAATCATTTTACTTACACTTAAATTTATGGGAAGGAAAATAAGGTGGATATACTTAATATATTTATAGAGAAGAAATCTGACAGGGCAAAGAGAAACTATAAAAATCTTGAAGCCTTTGGCATTTTATCAGCAGTTCCAAGCAATTTTTAAACACTTAGGAAGTAGTATGAAAGAGGGAAGAGGAGGTCAACTGAATGTAAGCATCTTCTACACTCTTCTTCTTACTCTCTGCACTCTTGATTTTACCTCTTTGTATTTTCGTTACCAGTGGAGAGAAAAGAGGTGGCAGCCATGGCTATCAAAAGTAGCTTCTCTTAATTTTCCCAGCTTTCATGAGGTATAATTAATAACCACAAATTAAGTATTTTAGATATATGTTTTGATATAGCTATACGTTATAAAATTACTGTCAAAATCAGGGTGACTAACGTATTCATCCTCTCATATCATTAGTTACTTAAAACAGCCTGTTTTTTGTGTATTTGTGAGGATAGTTAAGGTCTACTCACTTTACCAATTTGCATGTTTGGGATACATCACTAGCTATAGTCTCCATCCGGCACAGCTTATTTACCTAATAGCAAAGTTTGTTCTCTTTGACTAACATCTCTCCATTCCTCCCACACCCTGGTTCCTTGAAAGAACCATTTGACTCTGTTTCTATGGGTTCAACTATTTAAAATTTCTCATGTAAGTAAAAGCAGTGCTTTGATTTTCTGTGTCTTGCTTATTTCACTTACCATAATGTGCTCCAGGATCATGTTGTCCAAATGGCTGGATTTCCTTATTTCTAAAGCCTGATAAAGTAAACTATTTTTGATAGCTCCAGTAACTGTTGATGAGAGGGGGATGATGTTATGTATAAGGCATGAAGGAGTAGAAAGATATGCACTCCTCTGTTTATTAATCATTCAAATATTTGTTGAATGAGTAAACAAAAGATTAAGAAGACATGTTCTCAATTTCAAGGGATTTATAATCTAGCAAGAGACATAACATATGCAGTCAAATGATAATTATAAATTATAGACTAAGTACCATAGGCCAGGCTGTAAAACGTTTTTTTAAAAAATGTAAAATCCTTTCTCAGCAAAACTGGAGAGTCACTTCCTGTTTAGGTGTGCCTGTTAGGTCTTGTAACACTTTTTTATTTTTAATACAGTTTGTGTGTGTGTGTGTGTGTGTGTGTGTGTGTGTGTGTGTGTTACGTATGTGCATGTGGGTGTGGGGACACGAGTGGAGGCCAGACTTTGATAGTGTGTCTTCTTTAGTTGATGTGTGCATTGTTTTTTGAGACAGGATCTCCCAATGGACTTATGTCTTGCTAATTCAACCAGATGGCTGCAGGAATCCATCTGTATCCATGCCCTTCTCATTAAGCATTGGAGTTACAGATGTGGGTTCTGTAGATCCAAAGTCAGGACCTCATGTTTGTACAGGAAGAACTTTACCAACTGAAACATTGTCTCAGTTCTTGGAAACATTTCTTTAAAGACACAGCATCAAATCTTGCCCTGAAGCATGCATATAATTTTAATAGGCACTTAGAACAATCACAAGAGATATATTGCCCATTTCCTCTTCCTGATTGTACTGTCCAATGCATGTTGGGGAGAGCTGACTGTATTCCAACCTTGAGGGCTGCCCAGGTCACAGGAGAAGCCTAAAATACCAAATCCCCTGGAGACTGTGTGGATTGAGAATTGAGGAAGGGGAGATTCCTAAATATTTATACTCTGAAGAACAACTGGATCAAAATCTGGGAACAGAATAATGGAAGCACAATTGTTATAAGTAAATAACCACCATATGTAAAAGTAGAATCCATATATTTAGTGCACCATTACATGTTCACAGTCTGAAGGACTAGGGTAGTCCTTAGGTCAAAACTATAGGTGAGATACCACATCAGAGACCTGGATTGGAGTAGGGTAGCAAGCCAGACATTAAGATTGAATAGTAGAGCTATGGGAGTGATAGAAACGTGGGATGAATTTTTTGGAACTGTGTGTCCTGACTATTACTCAGGTCAGAGTAGTTGATTCAATTTGTCATATCAATTTAGATATGGCAAACAGTGGGAAATTGTTCCCATTAGATGTCCAGAACTCACTGCTGTGTTGGCTTTGATCCACTAAACTGTTCAGTCTGGTTTTAAGTGGATGTCTTCTCTCAACACTCATTCTTGTCTCCAAAACGGTGGTGGGCTCTTTTGCTTTATTTTAATTTTTATTACATTTATGTATGTGTGTGTGCATGTGCATGTGTGAATGTGTGGACATGTGGGTAGAGATCATAGTTTGTTCTCTCCTTCCACCATATAGATTCAGGTTGTTAGGTTTGGTGGCAAGCACCTTTAGCCACTGAGTCATCTTGCAGCCCCATTTTTGTTTTGTTTTGTTTTGTTTTGAGGCAGGACCACACTGTGTAGCTCAGGCTGGCCTTGAACTTGTTCTTTTTCTGAAGATGGCCTCCTGAGTGCTAGGATAACAGTCATGTGCTACTATGACCATCTCTTCTGCATCTCCACACATTTCTCAGATCTCTATACTTCTTTCTGTCCCCACTGTTGCTGCCTCCAGTTTTCCTGTCGTTTTCCCCCCTTCCTTAAGATAGAAAAAAAACCCTCCTAATTCTCTCCCTGGTTTCTATCTGACAGCTTCCTCGGCCATAATGGCTTTTCTATGGCCAAGTAAACAAATCTTCTTATGTTATTTGCAGGCCATGTCTTTCCTTACTCTCAATTTCTACCTTTGCCATGGTCATCTGAACGTGTGATGACATGCTAAATATATTGATACTCTCTACTTTTACATATGGTGCTTCTTTAACTATAACCATTGTATTTCCTTCCTTCAATTTCCAGAATTTGATCCAGTCCTTCTCCAGAGTGGGAATATTTAGGACTGCCCCCTTTCCCTCAAATCTCAACCCACACAGACTCAGGGCATCTGGTACTTGGGGCAATCACTGGGCAGCAGGGAGTCGGCTGGTTTATATTTCAGGAAATGTGATACAAAGTTGAAGCCCCTATTCCAGTTCTCCAACTCTTATGGAGTTAACAGTGAGTGAGAGCTGGGCATTGCAGAGGCCATCTGTTAACTAAAGTCAAGACAGCCAGAGATCAGGATCTGGAGATCCATAGATTGTAGGGCAGTCTATAGTCCTGATGCAAAAGAGTTGACAGCTTTGGACTCTAATACCCTCTTTGCTACTTTTCTATTGCCCAGCTTGTTTGGACCACCCTCGATTCCTAAACGTGGCTGATGGAAGTCATCTTGATGCTGAAGGGAACTGTTCTGTGCTGATTTCCAATCTCCTTATAAAATTTAATAGCAAGTACTCCTACGTTTTGAAAAAGTTTGCATTTGAAAAACTTTCCCGGCAATATTCATTGCTAAACTAATTTTATTCTATAGGTAGAGAGGGCTAATTAAATCATTCGTAAGAATGAGCTTTTAGAATAATTCCTCTCTTGTCTCAGGCAACGTGGAATTTTAACTAAGTACCAGATAAATTAGTTCTGCCTTTGTGGCATTTTCCATAGCTAATGTTTTACAACTGTTCAAAAACATAATCAGTCATTGTAAGACAACAGGTTTTGCAGCTGCATTAACAAAGGGAGCTGCATGGTTTAGATTTGTTATGTTCACTGATCTTAATATTAAACAAGTACTAATAAAGATTCAACAAAGTCCTTTATTTGACAACTCAACTGTATATTGAGCATCTGGTATAAACAACATACTGTTTTAGGCACTGGCTGGGGTGCAAGGATATGGAAGACCCATTCTAAATGTCAGGGAGAGACTTGTAGGAAATGTAAAATGCAGAGAGAAAAATAAAAACAGAAGGAAGGCTGTAATATGTATCCCTAAAGAGGCATAAAGTTTAGTTATTCCAGGGAAATGATTAAAGGAAAAATAGAATCTTGAGTATCTGTAGGTTGCAGACCTGAAAAGAGTGGGAAGTAGTGCTAGGGAGAGAATTCTGCCATGAACAAAGCGGTATGAATAAGGATTGTCCAGTGTAGTGATGAGGGAAGATTTGGGAAAGATTAAAACATGCCAGTGGATGATGTCATTTTAGCCAATGTTATGTTAAAAAATGTTATTGGGACATAGTCATTGTACGTAGGGATGGGTTTCATAAAGACAATTTCTTTCAAGTATATCATGTGCTTTGAGCTATCTACCCTTCAGCACCCTCCCCTTCCTCACATCTCTGCCCCATTGCTAGGCTCTGTCCCCTAACTAACCTTGCATCTGCTTTCATATGATTTTATGTGTCTATATACAATCTTGAATCTATAAATGAAAGAAAACATGATATTTGTCTTTCTGATACTGAGTTATTTCATTTACTATGATGTCCAGTTTTATCCATTTTTCAGGACATGATTTAATTTCATTCTTTCTAGTTGAATAAAACTCTGTGGTACATATATACAACATTTTCTTGATTTACTCATCCATTGATGGACACCTAGACTGATTCCATAACTTTGCTATTATGAACAGTGAAGTAATAGACATGCACATACTGGAATTTATGTAACATGTGGACTTAGAAGCCCTTTGGTGTATACCCAGGAATGGTATAGCTGGATCATGTGGTAGGTGTATTTATTTTATTTTAAGGAGCCTCCATATTCACTTCCATACTGGCTGGAGTGGCAGTGTATAAATACTACATTCCCCTCTATCTTTCCCAGCATTTGTTTTTAATTTTTCCTTTATGATCATCATTCTGATGGGTGAAATGGAGCCTTGATGTTTTAATTTGTGTTTCCCCAGTATCTAAGGATACAGAACATTTTTCTTCTTTTCTCTGTCATATATTACATTCTGACCACAGTTTCCCCTCCCTCCCCTCCTCTCAGTACCCCCATCCCCCCATCCACTCTTCCTCCATTGCCCTTGAGAAAAGGGCAGGCCTCTCAGGGCTATAAACCAAATACGGCATAACAAGTTATAATAAAACTAGGCTCATCCCCTCATATTAAGGGTGGACAAGGCAAGCCAGTAGGAGGAAAAGGGTCCCAAAAGCAGGCAAAAGAGTCAGAGACAGCCCCTACTGTAGTACCATAGGAACCCCAAGCTACAGAACCATAACATATATACAGAGAATGTAGGTCAGGCCCATACAGGCTCCCTAATTGTCAGTTCAGTCTCTGTCAGCCCCTATGGGCCCTGGTTAGTTGATTCTGTAGGCTTTCTTGTGATTGTCTGGCTCCTACAATTCTTTCTCACTCTCTTCTGCAGGATTCCCTGAGTTCCACCTAATGTTTGGCTTTGGGTCTCTGCACCTGCTCCCATCAGCTGCTGGATGATTATGCTAGACACTGGTCTGGTTACATAAGATGGCCAGTTCAGGTTCCTTATCCCCCATCATTAGGAGTCTTTGCTAGTGTCACCCTCATGGATTCCTGGGAGTTTCCATTGCATTAGGTTTCTACCTTGTCCCTCAAATGCCCCCTAATTCCAGTCGTCTCTTTCAGTCCTCTCCCCACCCCACCTGATCCCTCATGTTCCAGTCCCCACCTGCCCCAGTCCACACACGAATTCTCTTCTATTTCCCCTTCCCAGGGAGAGCCAAGTGTCCTCCTTGAGCCCTCCTTGCTACTTAACCACTTTAGGTCTATGGATTTTAGCATGGTTGTCCTCCACTTTACAGCTACTATCCACTTATGTATGATTGAGTACATATCATGTTTGTCTTTCTGGGTTACCTCACTCAGGATGATTTTTTTCTAGTTCCATCCATTTGTCTACAAGTTTTATGTTATTTTTTAACAGCCAAATAATACTCCATTGTGCAAATGTACCATAATTTCTTTATCCATTCCTCAGTTGAGGGGTGTCTAGGCTGTTACCAGGTTCTGGCTATTACACATAATGCTGCATTGAACATAGTTGAGCAAGTGTCCTTGTGGTATGATTGAGCAATCTTTGGGCATATCCTAGGAGTGGTATAGCTGGGTCTTGGGGTAGATTGAGTCCCAATCTTCTGAGAAACCGCCATATGATACAGAACATTTAAAAA
>CABHPP010098469.1:0-14390 GCA_902168425.1 Peromyscus attwateri | reverse complement strand
CTGAGAGTCAGTTACTATGTTGAGAGGTTCTGAAAAATCCATTATACCAACAGAATAGCATACAATTCTGATTTTTGAACTGAATTATAAGGACTTTGAACCACTCTACTTAAATTTTCGGATTTGTAACCTGCTTTTCCCTGTTTGTTGGCATCTGTATAAAATGTACGAACTCCAGATATGGGTTTTTCTTGTACAATTCGAGGCAAGATCCAATCAGCTCTCTTTATAAGATCAATTCTATCGCTTTTGGGATATTTGCTGTTAATTTCTCCCAAAAAATCACTGCAAACTCTTTGCCAAGGTTCACTTTCTGTGCATAATTTTTCAATGTCCTCCTTAGTTAAAAATACGACAATTTCTGCAGGGTCTATTCCTGCTAACTGACGAACTCTCAATTTTCCTTTCCAAATCAAGTCAGAGATCTTTTCCACGTAAGTTTTTAATTTTTTATTTGGCTTATTTGGTAAAAATATCCATTCCAATATAATATCTTCCCTCTGCATTAATATTCCAGTAGGAGAATGCCTAGAAGGTAAAATAACCAAAATGCAATCTAGCTTTGGATCAATACGATCCACGTGTCCTTCATGTACTTTCTTTTCTACCAAGGCCAATTCTTTCTCAGCTTCAGGTGATAATTCTCTTGGACTATTTAAGTCCTTGTCACCTTCTAAGGTTTTGAACAAATTATTAAGTTCATCATTTTTTACCCCAACACTAGTTCGTAGATGAGAAATGTCTCCAAATAATCTTTGAAAGTCATTAAGAGTCTGTAGTCTATCTCTCCTAATTTGCACCTTTTGGGGTCTAATTTTTTGTAGCTCTATTTTATATCCTAAATAATTAATAGAATTTCCTCTTTGAATCTTTTCAGGAGCAATTTGTAATCCCCAGCAAGGCAAAATTTTCTTTACTTCTTCAAATATTCTTTCTAAAATATCTGCATTTGAGTCCACTACTAAAATATCATCCATATAATGATGAATTATAGATTTAGGAAATTTGTTACGTATCATTTCTAAAGGCTGTTGTACAAAATTTTGGCACAGAGTTGGGCTATTCAACATTCCCTGTGATAGGACCCTCCATTGAAATCTTTTAGCCGGTTGAGAATTATTATAAGTAGGCACTGTGAAAGTAAATCTTTCTCTGTCTTTTTCTTGTAAGGGTATTGAAAAGAAACAGTCTTTTAAATCAATAACTAGGAGAGGCCATCCTTTTGGTAACAGAGCAGGCAAAGGAATTCCAGATTGTAGAGAGCCCATTGGCTGAATTACTTTGTTAATTGCTCTAAGGTCTGTTACCATTCTCCATTTACCAGATTTCTTTTTGATAACAAATACAGGAGAATTCCAAGGGCTGGTTGATTTTTCAATATGCTGAGCATTTAACTGCTCTTCTACCAGCTCTTCTAAAGCCTGGAGTTTCTCTGTTGTTAAAGGCCATTGCTGAACCCATACAGGCTTGTCTGTTGACCATTTTAAAGGTATAGCTGTTGGTGTTTTTGGAAGATTATCAGTTATTGTGCCCTGTTTTTTTTTTTTTTTTATAACATGGATGGCTGGTGAGCACTCATTAGAATAATATCTTCTAATATTTCTCCCAGAAACATGTACTAGTTTATGATTTGTTTCTGAGATTGGAGGGATGTTTATCTGAGTATTCCATTGTTGTAACAAGTCTCGACCCCACAGGTTCATGGCTATGTTAGCTACATATGGTTTTAATTTTGCTCTCTGTCCTTCTGGACCTATACATTCTAGCCATCTTGCACTCTGTTTCACTTGAGATAATGTCCCAATTCCTAACAATTGAACATTTACCTCTTGAAGAGGCCAAGTCGGATGCAAAAATTCTGGTGCAATTATGGTAATGATCGCACCTGTGTCTACCAGCACCTGTGTCTACCAGACCAGACAACAAAACACCATTTATTTTTATTGTCAGTTTTGGCCTTTGTTCATTAATAGAAGTTTGCCAAAAAATTTTCTATATGTTTTTTCCTGAATTTCCTATTCTATTTATTTCATCATCCCAACCAACATGATTTATTCCAATAGGCATTTGGTTATTTAATTGCTTACAGCAGGAATTTCCTCTACAATTGCTGGAAAGGTTTGAACTGGATTTACTGTGGGGGCCTGCCTGAGGCCCCTCTGGGAGTTTCCCAAATCCCGAGGCAAAGGATTACCCTGTCTGTCCCTTGTTGATCTACACTCGTTTATCCAGTGTTTTCCTTTACCACACCTTCTGCATACTCCAGAAGGAAGGGGCATTCTGTTGCCAGTGTTCTTTGAAGAAACATTCTTTCTAGGAATGACCTGTTTACAGTCCCTTTTTAAATGTCCTTGCTTTCCACATCCAAAACATCTAACATTTCTCAAACCCTTTGACATTGCTTCTCCTACCCACATATCATCCTGGTCATGAGCCTCAACATTAACCGTATCTCTAATCCAATCTTCCAAAGGTGCAGATCTTGCCTTTAATGGCCTGATTATTCTTTTGCATGCTGCATTTGCGTTCTCAAAGGCCAAAGATTCAATTATTATCTGACTAGCCTCTGAATTCGGAACCATTCTCTGTACTGCTGAAGTCAATCTTTGTAAAAATTTGTGAAAGATTTTTTTGGGCCCTGTATAACCTTTGTGAATGACTCAGTTTTTTTCCTGATTCCTCAACTCTGTCCCATGCATTTAAGGCTGCCGTTCGACATAGAACTAGGATTTGGACATCATATAAAATTGTGCTTGTACTGAAGCATATTGGCCTTCTCCAATAATCTGATCCTGGCAGACTTGTATTCCATTATCCCTCCATTGTCTTTCTATATTTTTAGCCTCGTTGCTGTACCACATTTTCCACTGAAGATTTTGTTCTGGCTCAAGGACAGCCTGTGCTAGATCCCGCCAGTTCTTTGGTAAAATCTTATTACAAGTTGACCAGGTGTTTAACATTTGTTTTACATATGGAGAATGCATGCCATAAGATACTATTGCCTCCTTAAATCTTCGTAAGTCTAACATTTCAATTGGAATCCAAACATTTTGTTCATTCTCTTCACCAGGTAGCTGCTGTATGGCTACCGGATAAATTAAGGGTGATTGTGTGAAAACAGGTTTTCTTTCTGTAACCTTATGATTCAATTTTGAAACAACTTCACTGTTAATTTCGTCTGTCTGAATTTGAATTTCTCTATAATTCTTTTTTACAGGTTTAACAGGTTTTTCTGAGACTGTTATCCTGGCACTTAAATTGACTATCTTTTTAAATAGTACAATGAGGATAAGAAAAGTAATAAGCTGAATAATTCAACCAATAGTAATATTCTCATATAGTTGTTCCATTGTCAGAGTGCCTAAAATTTCAAACAAAGCCCAATTTTCTTCCAATGTACACATAAAGCCCATTGTTTTAATGTAGAAAAAAATTCTCTTTTAAATAGACATTTTAATTGACTTACCGAGACTGCGTAGAACAGTAGAAATCCGAGGGAATTTCAAAACAGCCACCTGGTGTTCGAGGTGTGAATCCAGAGAGAGAGAGAGAGAGCGAGCAAAAAAGCGTAGCCACTTGAGCCAAGTCAAGCCTTAGCTTTACAGGCAGGGGTCCTGTTCAGCAGGGCAGGCCTGAGTTGTTTGAAACACTAGCTTTAAGCAAGTATCAACAGCTGCGGGTCAGTCAGACCTAGGCCCGAGGTCGGGAGCCAGGCCACTCAGGCCGGAAACCGGACCTGCGTCCAAGCCAAGCCAAGCGGTTTTTAATGGATTCTTGTCACGTTGGGCGCCAAATGTAGATGTAAGCAACTGTCTTATATATAAGAAACACAGAATCAATGCAAAGAAGAAAGCCAAGAGGTCAGAGCTAAGAGCTAAAACCTTACCCTTACTCCTGCAGTGGTCCTACCATTCCGAAGGAGCTGCTACTTCCTGTGTTAAAGTCTTTATATAGTCTCTGTTCTGCCTTCTCATTGGTTGTAAACCCAACCACAGGACTGCCTCATCAGGGCCTGTTTGTTTAGACCTCCAGGTGTTCTATGGTTGGTATTGAGGTTAAAGGCATGTGTATCCAATGCTAACTGTATCCCTGAACACACAGAGACTTACCTAGCTCTGTCTACCAAGTGCTGTGATCACAAGCGTACACCACCACTACCCTGCTTTCCTATGGCTTGCTAATAGCTCTGACCGCCAGGCAACTTTATTTATATCATACAATTAACATTTTGGTACAAAAGAAAAATATCACCATATCTGTAGATTGTGATTCAGGCCACAGGCTCTGGTTTTCATTTGGAGGAATCAGAACAGCCTATGTCCTATCTCAATCATACAGGCTTCAGTTCTGCCTCTCAGATGCACTCAGGACACAGTAGGGTCAATATGGTTACCAGAGAAAAGGGCATGATGAATACCTGTTGTTCAACTCATTGTTATAAAGGGCCAGCAATTGAAGTAGTTCATTACTCTCATTGGTCATCATCGGTAGCTGAAGGGTCAGTTTATCCACTTGTTTCAGCTATTTCTCCTGCTCAGTGAGGAAGAAGGGTATGGATGATGCCTTCCTAGTAGTCCCTGTAGGTACATAAACACAAGTGAATTTGTACAGATGAATGGCATAGGGCCAAGAGAGATCATGTCAAGTCCCAAGAAGAGGCCTAAGGAAGAGGAAATGCATGGCACCCAGTGAAGCCCTCAAAAATCAGAGCAGCTATCCTTAAACTGAGGACCATAGCCATGTGTCTGTGTCTAATCTCTAAGGATAGATATATGCCTCAGGCCTTACTTCAGCCCCCCTGTCCCTAAAAGGCATAAGCAAGGCCAGCCATGTTGGTTTGGAATTGTCAGTCAATACCTGATATGATGCAAGAAAGTCCTGGACTGCCTGGTGCTTTGCATCTCTCAGCCCTGATAATGTGTGCACGACTAAAAGCAACTGAATGTCTCAGACCTGGGAACATGGATGGAAAGTTTTTCTTCCTGGTGTTTATATCAGATATCCATGAAATCTTCAGAAACCAACTGACAATAAAGTGCAGCAACATCCTACCCTGATAATTCATTAGTGGTTCTGGGCCTCCTTTAGCATTCTTTGCCAATCATAATGAACTGAAAAAGATCCCAGCACAGCAACTGCATCCCTGACATTTCCTGGCCCTCTGCCAACTAACGATCAGCAATCCTCCACTTCAGATCTGCTCTTTTGGGACCCAGGTAAGCTGCATAGGCCCATTGCTTCAGATGATCACCGCTACTGAACCCATTAAGAGAAGGACCAATTCTGGCATCAACTGCTGCTTAGAAAACCAAGGCTTTCTATGCTAATCAGTGTGCTCAGTTTTGCCAGGATGTCCATTGGTGAACCAAGTAAGTACTTAATGACTGCCTCAAGGGCAGCTGGCATTGCCACAACACTGGTGATTTCACAAAAGATGTCAATGACTCTCCAGGATATAATAAAACTTCCAGAGAAGGGACTGTTAGGGTCACTGCTAATGTCATCACCTATCTGATAACAAACTCTTCTCCAATTCACCAAAAGCCAAGCTGCCCTTTCCAGGAGCCTTCCCTGAGACAGGGCAGGGCCTTCAGCCCCTCGTCATTCCAATCCAGAGATCTCACTGATTCATTAGAATCTAGTTCCTTCTAATTCAATAGTTCATCCTGTTTGGAGGGCAAGACTTGTTGTCCAAACCCTGCCCAAGAATGGCTCTTCTCATCCTGAAGATCAATAACTAATAACATGAGAAATAAAGGATGCTAAGAAATCACCTCAGGATAATGGGGAAGCTAGATCAGTTCCACAAGGTGAACAAGCACATTAGAGAAGATTCACGGGGCAGTTACAATGTATGGGGATGGTGGAGGACTATGTGGGTCCTGTCAGAACAATGATAAGTCACATGGATAATGATGAAACTTTTGCCAAAAGATTCAGCAGAATACATTCCATCCATCATGATGTTATCAATGTTGTTATCAACCATTGAAAGGTGTGACTGAAAATACCTAAGGACTGGTTATCCACAGGTGAGCCCTCTGACTCCAAGCATAAATACTTACAGGAAGAATGATGTTCCATCCTATACTCAAGGTAGAGGAAAGATGACTGGCTAGTGAGAGGGCAGGAACTCAGAAACCTTAGGGATCACTGACATGCAGCAATACTTGGTGGCTCCTGCCCTGCTAGTGGGTTGCTATTTAAAATGTAAGAACCTCTAGTTCTGGCGAGAGGACTTTACTCTCCTTGTTATTAGTGACACACACCTAAACACATCCAGTGTGGGTGAAGTGCAGGGCTGGTATTGAAACCTCTTTAGTCCCTCTGTGCTTCCTTCCCACTCAGAGTGAAAGCAGAGGGCCCTCAACAGAGCAGCTGCAGCCTTGACCATCCATGGCTCTCTGCCAAACTAACCTTGAAAATCCTCAACTCTGTTCTGCTCTTGAAGAACTCAGAGGACCAGGATAGGCCCATTGTTTCTCAGAAACTCTCACCTGCTTAGCCCCACTCCTGGAAGGATCAGCTGAAGCCTTCCTCCTTCAAGAAGCTCACCATCCCTTTTGCAGGACTCACTGTGCTTTCCCCAGAACCATTTATTTCTTGATGTGTAACATGGAGACTGAAGGCCATTTTCCTTCTGCCACCTTTGGTCTCGCTTTGCTCGCCATACTGTCTCCCAAGAATCCTGCTCAGTCTAGTCACCATGTCTGTAGGTGAAACACGAGACAATGAACAAATGCCCCAATGACAGTTGGTGTTGCCACAACACTGGTGACATCACATGGAATGCCAAGGCTCTCCAGAATACAGTAGAATGTCCATGTGTGGATGTCACCTGGTATAGCTATTTCATCCCTGCTACATACCTCACTCAAAAGTGACTTGAAACCAAGGTGCCATTTTCAGGAGCCTCTGGGTTCACAAGGGAAGCCTTTAGTTATAATTCTCCTTCCAAAGCCAGAAATCTAGGCCTCTCCTTCATTAGAAACTTTATCTAAGTGAATTTGAAAGCTCACTTTGCATGCACTGTCCAAGATTGGATTTTCCAGCCTTAAGACTCATAATCAATAATTTCATTAAGAAAGGATGCTTAGAAATGAAGTCAGGGCAATGGGGAGTAGTAGGGATGAGACCTCTGAAGTGAACAATCACCCAGGGAAGATCCTCAGACTTGTAGAGATTGGTGGCTGCAAAAAAAGTCACATACTTAGTTATGAAGATTCACCCAGAGTGTCAGAACTCACTCAAGGTATGAGGTTTTAGTGAAGATGTGACTAGCTCTCGACAGGTATGGTTGGAGCCACTGAAACCAGGTTAGATCTCCGATATTGAAAGTTGACAATTCATGGAAAGATTATGACGACATAATCCTTGAAATCATAGACTGAGGAAAATGTAGTGGCAAGTCAGAGTTCAGTGTCGGCTATGGAGAGGCATCATAAGTGAAACATACAAACACACACACACACACACACACAAACCAGGCGTACAATCATGGAGTAGAACATGATGTAGATCACTGGTATGGTGCTTCAACCAGTAAACTAATGCCAAATGCCCATTTTTCTAGCCATGTGTTCTAATCCACATGTTCTTGAAGAGGTGTCACTGCTAGCTTTGGGTACAAGATCCCTTAGGAGAACATGAGAAGGGCAAGCAAGGGGAGAGACTCAAGAGTTGTTGCATCATACAGCTTTGTTATATCCAAACCTCACATTGTTTATCGTGACATCACTATAAAGAGAAGCCAGGTCATGGTCAGCCTGGAATGCATGTTCGACACCCAAATCTCTGGACTTTGTCCACCAAACCATGATCCTTGCAACCTAGGACTGAGGAAACTTTTGGGTGATCTGTGTCATCTCAGATTTTGAAATTTTAAGCAAATAAATGTGATTCTCAACTTTATTTGTAAGTAGAGTCTCGTGAAGACCAAAAAGTTGAGGACATACTGGAATTAAGGAGCAAGGCATGTCCCGTAAACTGATATAAAAACTAATTTATGAACATAGGTGACAGTATTGGGGGTAAAGAAATCAGAGGAGAGAGGTTGTATAGAGAGATGGGGGAGATACTCGGAGAGTGTGGTTGCTCACATGAATCCAGAGATGAAGCAGATCTAGATGAAAAGTATAAAGGATTGCCTGCAAAACCCAGTAATTAGAAAGAGACCTGGAGTCAGGTGTATAGGTGAGACCTCAGACAGCTTGGTCTTTCTAACAATCAGTTGTGAAGGTCACACTTCCATGAACAGATACCCTGCCCAGGATATATAGTTATTCACGCAGGAAAGACAGAAACCCCTTCTGCATGGTCCTGCCTCTGATCTCACTGATGTCCCATCCAGAGGAGGGTTCATCATCTTCCAAATGCCCTGAGATCAAGCTGACAGGGGACAGCACCTGCCTTCTACAATGATCATCTCAGCCCACTCTTGGTAGTTGGATTATGTTCAGGAAATGAACTGGGGGATAAGACTTTGCCTAGCCCGTTCTCAAAGTTCAGGTTTGAGATTCCCCCTCTGTGAATGTCAACTTTCCAGTCTTCTACAGGCAGCGGAGTGTCTCAGGGGTCTGCTGGTTTCTTCTCCTTTTCACATGCTTCAAGTAACCCAAGGGACAGCCTCCTCAAGCTTATTCACAGCTGCTCAGGATATAGCCTGGCTTCTGACTCCCCAAATCTGCGCTCAGAAGCCATGAGAATGGTGCCACAGTTCAACATGACTTTTTTGAGACACAGGCTCTCCTGGAACTTGCACTACAGTCTGTCTTCAATTCTCCTTCTCATTCCCCCAATGTTTGAGATGATGGCATGCATCACTATACCCAGATCCTTTTTTTCTATTTCTAAATGTTCAAACATTCAGAAAGATCCAAAATCTAAAATGATTGTGTTCCCATAGCTTTCCCACAGGGGATTCTTGACCTTTGGTAGTCCAGTAGCCAGTGTTGTTTGAGTGCCTACTGCATTCCCAGCCTGAGGCCCAGATCTGCAAAAGGAGCCTGTGTGAGATGGAGTTTTCCATGGTGTGATGTTACTGGGGGAGTTACCACACAGCTGAGCTGACTCCAACAGCACTGTTAGACTGGTGAAAGTGACTCAGAGCCTGACTCTAGGGGCCTGATAACCCCACCATCCGCTGGTCCTTAGATGGCTCCTACCTCAAGGCCTTAATCTGATCTTTCCTCCTGGTCTGTAAGTCCACTGCCCTTCAACGCAAATGGGGAGGCCTAGTCACTCTGAGGCAGGAAAATTCGGAGCCTAAGGCCAGTTTGGGCTCTATAGGGAGATGCTGTTTGGTTTTTTGTTTTGTTTATTTATGAAAAAGTTTTTTTCCATTTTACATACCAGTTCCAGGTTTCCCTTCCTTCATTTTTCTCCTACCTCATCACTCCCCATCCCACCTCCCATCCACTCTTCAGAGAGGGTCGGGTCTCCCTTGGGAAGTCAACAATGTCTGGCATACTAAATTGAGGCAGGACCAAGCTGCTCCCCTGTCAATGTTGAGCAAGGTATCCTACTATAGGAACTGTGTTCCAAAAAGCCTTTTCATGCACCTGGGATTAGTCCTGGTTCCACTGCCAGGGCCTGCCCAAACAATTCTAGCCACATATCTGTCACCCACAGTCTGAGGACCTAGTCTGGTGCCATGCTTGTTCCGGCCAGAGTCCAAGACTTTCCATCTTGGGCAAGCTATCTCTGTGGTTTTCCCCATCATGATCTTGACCTCACTTGCTCCTGTAGTTCCTCCTGCCACTCTTCAACTGAAATCTAGGAGTTTAGCCCAGTGTTGGTTGTGGATCACTCCATCTGCTTCCATCAGTTACTGGATGCAGGTTCTATTTTGACGATTAGGGTAGTCCCTAATGTAATTGTAGGGAAGGTATGTTCAGGCCCCGTCTCCATTATTGCTTGAACTCTTAGCTGTGGTCATGCCTGTGGATTACTGGGTATTCTCCTAGCACCATGTTTCTCCCTAACAACCTAATGGTTCCCTCTATCAAGGCATGTGTTTCATTACTCTCCCCCTCTATCCATCCCTCCACTGGGCCATCTCATTCTCTCCTGTTCCTATCCCTCAGCCCATCACCTCTACCCTCTCCCACTTTACTCAGGAGATCTTAAGAATTCTTCCTTTCTGGGGCTCCTCATGTGTGTCCCTCTTAGGATTCTCCTTTTGACTAGCTTCTTTGGGGTTTGTGGATAGTAGCCAGCTTACACTTTGTTTTGCATCTAATATCCATTTAAGAGTGAGCACATACCATGTTTGTCTTTCTGGGTCTGGGTTACCTCCCTCAGGATCTAGTTCCATCTATTTGTCTACAAATTTCATGGTGTCACTATTTTTTACCACTGAGTAATATTCCTTTGTGTAAGGTACCACATTTTCTTTATCCATTCTTCAGTTAAGAGCCATCTAAGTTGATTCCAGGTTCTGGCTATTATGAATAATGCTGCTATAACCATGGTTGAGCAAGTGACTTTGTGGTATGATTGAGCATCTTTTGGGTATATGCTCAATAGTGGTAATATTGGTTCTTTAGGCTGGTTGATTTCCAAATTTCTGAGATAATGCCATACTGACTCCACAGTGGCTGTACAAGATTGCACTCCACCAACAGTGGAGGCTTTTCCCCCTTGCTCCAGATTCTCACCAAAAGAAGCTGTCATTAATGGTTTTGATGTTATTTATTCTGACATATGTAAGATGGTATCTCAGTGTCATTTTGATTTGCATTTCCCTGATGGCTAAGCATTTTCAGCAATTCCTTAAATATCTTTGGCCGTTTAATATTCTTCTGTTGTGAATTCTCTGTTTAGATCTGTACCCCATTTTTTTAAGTTGAATTATTTGGTATTTTGATGTCTAGTTTCTTGAGTTGTTTATATATTTTGGAGATCAGCCCTCTGTCAGATGTGGGCTGGTGAAGATATTTTCCCATTCTGTTAGCTCTCATTTTTGTCTTGTTGACCCTGTCTTTTGCCTTACAGAAACTTCTCAGTTGCAGGAGGTCTCATTTCTTTATTGTTGCTCTCAGTGTCTGGGCTAATTCTCTTCTATCAGGTTTAGTGTAACTGGATTCATGTTGAGGTCTTTAATCCATTTGGACTTGAATTTTGTGCATGGACATAGGTAATGGATCAATTTACATTCTTCAATGTGTCAATCTACAGTTATGCCAGCACCATTTGTTGAAGGCACTTTCTTTTTTTCATTGTATAATTTTAGCTTCTTTGTCAAAAATCAGGTGTTCTTGTGTCTTTGGAATAGTCCCAGTTCTTTGGGTATCATCTTTAAGAATGACGGAGACAGATTTAAATGAGAAAGTACTGTGCCTAATCTAGTTAGTAAAACTTTGAATCAGTCAAAGAAGAGATGGAACTGCCCATCACTCTCCATGTCCACATAGCTAACTACAACAAAGTCAAAAAATTGATGCAAGCCAAACGTTTTTCAGGTATTTGTAGAAGCAGAATTATTTATCTGCAAAGAAATCCTTGTGAGAAAAATAAAGAAATGGGGTACATGAAGGTGAGAAAGAGGCTACTGAGAGGCAGGAAAAGCTGCCTGAGGGTTTGTGTCCTTCGCTGTTCTGGGTGAATGGTGGCTCACCACTGATGACTTCCCTGCATCCTGTTTTGTTCTTCTCTTCACCTGCTGCCATTTTCCTTTCACCTTTCCTAACCTTGTCCTTGGAGCTTGGCCTGGACTTTATTCCCTGAGGAATTCTGAACTGCAGAGGTGCATGTGACTGCATCTCAGATCAGCAGAAGTCCCACAGCTATGCTGAGGTGTGAGAAGAGGCTGTCTCAGTGCACCCCTTAGGCTCATCATACTCTAAAGCACTCACTCCATGTTGTGTCTGCAGCACTCAGAAACTGCTTTTATTCCAAACTTCTTCATACTGAGTTAAAAACTGCCTGATGGATGATTGGCAGAAATGAGAATTCTCAGTCATTGCCAGTAGTGTAAAATGGTGCAGCCCTGTGAGAAGCTATGTACAATTATTCAGAAAGTTGAACTGTAGACTCCAGGTGGACCATTGATTCAGAATGTACATTAGGTGTCCACGGAGAACATTGAGAACAGGGTTACATCAGGACTCATCAGAACACCTCCAGGTAGAAACTATTCAGATGCCTTTCATTGATGAGAGAAAACATACAATGTGGTCCATGGAATATTGTGAAGCATGGAATAATACATGCAATCATTTGACTGTGAGTTAGTCAACCTTCTGTTACTCAAAGAAATCCCTGACACAATCATCTTACTTGGAAAAAAGGTTAACATAGTCTTCTGATTTTAGAGATTTTCTAGTTTTCTGACTATTTGCTTTGGGCCTAAATTGAGGCAACCTGTGGTTTAGAGAGCTTCTTTAGGAAGAAGCTGACCTCCTTGGAGGAACTGAGAAGAATTGACAGAGAGAGCAAGGGGCTGCTTCCCCACCATCCAGTGGTCCTGTGCTGGGAACTAAGCCTTCAATGAACAGACTGGGAAACTTGCTAGAAGAGCTTGGATTACTGGTCAGGAACCCTGGGGTTCACCTGTCTGCGTAGAGGTTTACAGGGCAAGCACTACATTGACTGATCTGTCCACTGAGTTCTTCTCCCAGGTCACCAGGCATGCATGTGTTATACAGACACACAGGCAGGCAGAACACCTGCACATATAAAATAAAAATTAAATGAAAAATTATCAAAAGAGAGTAAAAGTACACAAACTTCTCCACATCCCGTTGTTCAGAGCATCCTGTGTTTTCGTGCCTCTGGGCTAAAATAAAGTTAGAGAAGGTATGGTTTAATGAAAGATCACTTTCTTTTCCATAGTATCCCAGGTGATCTTGTTTTACATTAGTAAGACAAGAAACCAAACATTCATGCAATGTGGGAGCTTGTATGTGGGCATCCATGTACATGTGTGTTCAAGTGTGTGATTGTGTGTGTGTGTGTGTGTGTGTGCGTGTACATGTGGCTATATGTACAGGAGTGCAGGAAACCTTCTCCTAAAAACACTCTTCTAATGAACAGGAACATCAAATACTTGAGGAAAATCTTCAGTCCCTGCTGAAGCAGAAGGAGCTGTTCACCCAGCAAAGAGACTTGGCAGTAAAGCTGCAGCATCACTTCATTGTGTACCAGATGAGGTTGGAGCCTAGGCTTCCAGAAGCAGATGGATCCAAGTGAGTCAGCTGTATGAGGATATCTGTCCTCTTTGACTTTCTGTTCGATTGGCAAAGCTTCCAGCCACAGCCAGGAAGAGAACACCTCAGAGTGTCATTGCTGTCTCAGTCAATAGAAACTTATGTCAAGGAAGCCATATGCTTTCTCCTTGTTCTTATGGAGATTGTGTCCTCCTCTTCCATTCTGAGTCCTCTAGTATTATCTGAGTATCTCATCTCTTAGAATAGATCTCCCCACAAATATTCCCATGGTAGCCAGAAACCTAGAGGGGATCATCAACCATGAAGGAAAGTGTGTTGTCCTGCAACTTTACATTCCATCATTAAATTTATGTTTAGAAATAAGTGTCTACCCTTTGGCAGATTTGCAAGAGCAGCCTACTGCTGATTGCTGGCTCTCTGCAGTCTTTATCAGTTTCTCATGAGAAGATTTACTCTGGTCATAAACAGATAGGAATTCACAAGTTAATCCCATGCAGGGTTCTGAGATGTAGGAATAATCAGAGCCTACTCTGCATTGCTGTGTAGGCTCCACTAGAGGGCAGACATAGAATTTTCCAGGAGGTTCACATTCACCTGGTATCTAATCAGGGCCAGCTACATCATTCCTGACCTGTGCCTCAGACCTTGTCATACTGATATTTCTCCAAAATGATGTCTTTGGACAGTTGGAGAAATGTTGTTTTTTTTTTTTCCAGCACAGCATGTATTTTCCAGTTCAATGTCTAGTAGTTTTTAAAAGATGAGAAAAAAAATCCTGCCCAGGAGCTCTCTGACCCTTTTCCATTGGTGAAGCAGGGAATTAACTCAGCTGAAAGGTAATGCTTGATTGTCTAGCTGAGTAGATCTGGTAGGGTCTCAAAAGCTGATATGGCAGGTCCTCACGAGGCTTGTGCCCCAGCTGTCTTCCTCCCCTAGGTTTGAAAACCTCCAGCAGAAACTGGAGCAGACCACAGCCCAGGATGAGAGCCCTCCTGTAAATGGAGCTGCTGAAGCAGAAACACTATGTCTCACACAAGACAGCAACCATTGAGCCCGATCCCCAGCAGTCAGGGAAGAAGGGGTGTGTTTCCTTCCTTAACTTTTGTTTACTAGGGATGAATAGGCCGTGATTTTCTTGCCATGTGCACAGCAAAACTGTTTCTGAAAAATATTTTCTTTGCTGATTTTACCTGACAGCACCTGTTAAGAAGACTGAGAAGG
>CABHPP010098467.1:0-11397 GCA_902168425.1 Peromyscus attwateri | reverse complement strand
AGAGAGAGAGAGAGAGAGAGAGAGAGAGAGAGAGAGAGATTAATGCACCAACATCACCCCTTTCCTGTGGCAAGTGGTCTGTAGTCCTCAGTCCTCAGGTTTCCCACCGAAGGCCTGCTCATCAGGGCAGCCATTAGAGATTTAGCTTGAGTCTTGCTTTTGTAGCGAGGAAGGAGACGAGAAATTCCTTCTTTTCAGCCATAGGAATGCCAGATCACTTGTCAGGGGAGAAGGAGTAGTGTGTGTCTGCCCTTTATTCTCTACCCTGACCCCACTTCTCCCTAAACACACAGACCAGACATTGGGACCCTGGGGAGAAAGGTGCAAAGAGACAAGGGAAGAATTCTACTCCCCGAGGCTCAAGCACATGAACCAGTACCAGTCTCAGGAGCTTCCATGGCTACTGACCTTAGACAGGGCCCTGATGGGCATGAGTATTGGATTACCACAAGCAGTGAATCTCTATGAGGCCCCCACCCAGCTCATGGCTCTGCAGGGACTCACTGTGGATGCTCTTCAGCATAGCTCCAAGGAAGAAGACTTCTCTCCCCTTCATCCAAGGGACATTTCCACTTGACTCCTTGTTACCAAGATGGAGCAGATCTTACATGTTCCCCAAGTGCAGTGAAACCCACTTAACCCATTAACTCCTAATAGGGAAATAACAGCTGGAGACATATCATGGTGCCCAAATTTTGTGAGCTTTACCAAGCATTGGTTTTTCCAACTTTCCCTTCCCACCGCTGCCCTGCCCACTGGCCATCCTCCAGTGTACAAGCTCCATCCACTGCCTCTGCTTTCTGATCCCACCCTAGCCAGCTCAGAATTTGCCTGCCGTTCCCCAGCACCCATTTGCCATGCTCCCTACAGGACCCAAATTCCTGTGGCTCTTCCTTTAGGAAGGAGTTCAGCTGAAGTTACATAAACACAGAACATATCAAAATAATGGCCGTGTCCTCCTTTCGTCCCCCTCAAACCCCAGGCCACCTCAGCACTTTGGTCTCCGTTGTTCTTCACGCCCTAAGCCATGCTCTCCTCTCCACTTGCTCAAGCCTCCCTATGGGAAGATGGAATGCCTAGTCCCTGTCAATCACAGCCAGTGCTATGGCTGCTGGGATCACAAGGATGCCTGTTCAGCCCAAGGAAGGAGAGGCCACCGCGGACCCACCCTGGAGCTCTACAACTGCTGCCTTTGCAGCTGCACCAGGCCTGGCTGAGGAATGTCCCCAGGAGCCTCTCCTTCCCCCACAACCCCTCCTGCCCCACCCACAGATGGAGTGCAGAAGGGAGCTGCTCCTATGTGCCTTGCTGCCTCATACGCACCACCGTTCTTCCCTAGACGCCCCGTCCACTGCCAGCCTTCCATGAGGGCTAAAATCTCTGCACTTCCCAACCCCAGGAAAAAGTTTCTTGGGGCATCAATGTCCCTGTGCAGCAAGCGATAGGCACTATTTCACATTTCAGAGCAGTAGCTTGCGTTCTGAATCTCAAGATCTGGTCCCCGGGGGGGGGAGGGACTCCCTGGTGCCAAGTATTTGATGTGCTTCCAGCGAAGCCACAAAATGAACTCACAGAGCTGCCTGGCAGCAGCCTGCTCCTCGGCAGCCACCACTTCAGGCCCCCCAGAGTTTCATGGTGTCTTGTTTCGTGTGGTTTTTGTTGTTGTTGTTTTGTTTTGTTTTCGTTTTGTTTGTTTGTTTGTTTGTTTGAGACTGGGTTTCTTTGTGTAGGCCTGGGTGTCCTGGAACTGGGTCTGTAGATTCGCCTGCCTCTGCCTCCCAGATGCTGGGATTAAAGGCAAGCGACACCACCGCCAGGCTTTTGTGGTGTCTTGAGAGCTGTGCTTGGGGCCCCAGCCTCATTCTGTTTCCTAGCGGCGGGCCAGCAGTAGAGGACACACAACGGCAGGCCAGGTCTGCACTGGGTAATGGGACCCAGGAGAATGTGCTGGAAATTGCTTTTGTCCTCCATCCTGAAGAGGGAGAAAGAGAATGGGACTCAAGAGACAAAGAGCAGAGCCAGTGTGGTGGCTCACAAGGATCAGAAGTTCAAGGCCAGAGGACAGCAGGGTGGCTGGGTAGTACCAGCCTGAGGGATGGCTGGGTGGTACCAGCCTGAGGGATGGCTGGGTGGTACCAGCCCGAGGACCGGAATTCAGTCCCCAGGACAAATATAAAATAAATAGTAAGTAGATACAGTTCAAGGTCAACCTCAACTATATACTGATTTCCAGGCTTCCAAGTATATACGAGACTTTATCTCTTAAAACAAGAGGTGGGGTGGGGGAGAAAGAGAGGAGGAGGAGGGGAGAGAGAGAACAGCTTCACATCCTTTACCCCTCTATACAACCACATTCTTTAACTTCAGCCCACACTTCCTCATAGCACCGCCCCTGCTCAAAAGGAACTGACAGTTACTCATAACCACAGCCACGAGCCATTGTGTCTACCCAGCACAGTGGGTCACCAGGCAACGGAAGTCTAGAAGTTAGGGGTTGCCAGGTGTTCTCGTCCCAAATGACCCGTGGGCATCCTCAGGGCTCTGTCCCAGAACTTCAGAAGATCTGCTTAAGACGGTTGTAATCTTAGGGTTTAGCTGCTAATACAGAACAGTGTTTGAGAGCACAGACTCTGGAGGCTGAGGGGTGGTCAAAAGCCCACGTCCACTGTTTACATGCTGGGTGACCTCAGACAAGTGGCTTGGCTGTCCCATGCTTAGTCTCAGGTGAGATGGAGACACAAATTGTATCCGCCTCTATGGTTGTCTCTGAACAATTCCTGTTCGGTATATTAACATATGCAAAGTATGTATAGCAATGTCCAAGGTGTAGTAAGCATAACGTGTGTTAACTATGTTTTTATCAGTACATAGAATATACTGTATATAATATAGATTATACAGTATATGGAATCAACATATGGAACCCAAGAGCACCGGCTCTGAAGATGGTTAGAAATGGGTCCTGGTTCTGTCCCTTTTCAGCTGTGACTTTGGCCCAGTTAGACACTTTGTACCTCAGTTTCCTCATCAGCAAAATGTGAAAAGAGGGGGTTAACATTAGTCGTAGAACAAGAAGATTAAACATAGGGAGGGGACTTGACAGCCTTACACCTCCCCGAGGGAGGGAGAGACATTTCCTTTAGTGGTGTAGCCGCCCACAAGCTGCTCATCCTCCTGTAAATAATTCTAACTGAACCCACTGGCTCACAAACAAACAAACAAAAGGCAATGGGGTCGGGGGACTTGAGTGAGAAGAGGAAAGAGATTTGTAGGCATGGCAGGAGAAAAAGGAGAGCAACGGCAAATGTGGTCAAAGTACATTGCATACATGTATGGAAACATCATGATGAAACTCCATTAGTGCATATCATTGATATATGGTAGTGAAAACTTCAAAAAAAAAAAAAAAAAAGAAGAAGAAGAAGAAGAAGTTAGATACACCAATATTGGCAAGGTGCTTAGAGCAACCTTGGTACACCTTAGCTATTGGTTTTGTTTTGTTTTGTTTGTTTGCTTGTTTGTTTTGTTTTGTTTTTTGTTTTTTCGAGGCAGGGTTTCTATGTGTAACTTCGGAGCCCATCCTGGATCTCCCTCTGCAGACCAGGCTGGCCTCGAACTCACAGAGATCCTCCTGTCTCTGCCTCCCCAGTGCTGGGATTAAAGGCGTGCACCACCACTGCCAGGCAGCTATTGTTATCTTTATTATATTGTTACCATCATTACGATTAGGCTGTCGTTTCTCAGCTGTGATTACAATTGTGGCTTCAGGCAACAGGCCGGCCCTCAGGCAGGAATCTGCCACTGCAAGAATCAGCAGCCAAGATGGTGCTTCGCTTGGATGTTCTCCCTTGATTGTGGGATTGGGACCAGCCAAAACCAGTTTGGATGGGGGTGGTCCTCATTTGCACTCTGAACAGAAACAGGAGCTTGTAGGGGGAGGGGGTCCTCTGATGAGGGGAAAAGAGCTATTTACTCCATGCTCATCTCTACAGATGTGATTTCAAATCCCGACCTCGTCACCCTGCAGTTCTGTGACCTTTGGCACATTGCTTAAGTCTGCCCCTCAGTTCCTGTCCTCCTGATGGTGAAGGACCTCACCTTCCCGGCAGCAACCTTCACCCGTCCAGCATCAGCTTGGGAGAATCAGATCCCTGGCTCCCTGTCCCTTCCTTCTTGACCTTCATCTCTGGGATTTGGGGCCAGAGAGGCTGCTGAGAGCTTTGGATTAAGGAGGAAATGATTGTTTCATTTCTGTTCCCCACTTAGAACCCAAAGCTGCATCTGAGAATCAATTTGATGAACCCGAGTATCCAGCTCACATTCTCCGCTAAGATCCCACAGCCAAGGAGGCAACTGAGTTACGGCTTGATGTGTGTGTTGCCGGCCCTGGGAGATTTGTGGGTTTTTATTTAACCCTTGGGATACATAAATACATGCTAGTGGTATTTTTAAAAAAAGAATTCAGGTCTTTCTCTGGTCTGACTTTCATATCCTGGTTCTGGTATTAGCTGAGGAACCCCTTAGCAGTTTCTTTGCATTAAAAAGTCCAGAAAATGGTTCTCAGTGAAACCCCCAGTGCACCAGAGGGGACCAGTCCTCACTGTTCTTTGGGTGACCAGTAACATCTTGGCTGTCTTATAAGGAAGGACACTGTGGCGATGTGAATGAGAATGCCCCCCAGAGGCTCCTAGATTTGAATACTTGGTCACCGGGGAATGGCACTATTTAGAAGGATTAGGAGGCATGGCCTTGTTGGAAGAGGAAGTGTGTCACTGGGGGTGGACTTTGAGACTTTGAGGTTTCAAATGCCCAAGTCAAAACCAGAATCAATCTCTCTCTCTCTTTCTCTCTCTCTCTCTCTCTCTCTCTCTCTCTCTCTCTCTCTCTCTCTCCTTCCTGGAGATCCAGATGTAGAACTCTCAGCTCCCTCTCCAGCACCATGTCTGCCTGCATGCCACCATGCTCCCCACCATGAAAATAACAGACTAAGCCTCTGAACTGTAAGCCAGCCCCAATGAAACGTTTTCCTTTATAAGAGTTGCCTTGGTCATGGTGTCTCTTCACAGCAATAGAACACTGACCAAAACAGCGACTGAGGTCCAGGGAGCTTAGGCCCCTTTCATGAGATTCTGAAAGCTGGCTGTGGTGATAAAAACTAAATCTCACTCCTAGACTGGTAACCATTCCTTTGACCCAGAATTTGTTTGGACTACAGGTGTATTTTAAGGGCCCTAAATATTTCCCCCATTTTTTTGCTTATGTGTTTTCTGAGGGGAAGCCCAGTAGCTTTCATCAGTCTCTCAAAAGTTAAGGACAAATTCTCCTCAGTCACCTGCCCAATGAAGCACAGCTACCAACACAGTTTTGTTCCCTAAAAAGCCTCTGACCCTCTTTCTGAGCTTTGAACTTGTCTTTGGCGTGGAATGGTTCGGAAGCCTGGAATTAAGGATGGTTGGAGGGAAGGGGTGGAGATTTCAGGTAAAGAACAAGTCCATTGACAAGATTATCGGATGCTTCTAAGGAGTTAAGTAAAGTCAGTCATACTTGGGGCCTGGGGAGGGGGGAGAGGGACGGGGCAACAATAAAAGATGAAGAACGAGAATCCTGATTGTGAAATACTTCAAAGTCAGACTGTCCCCCTGGGAGCAATACGATGCTGAATGAAAAGGAGGAGGAGGAGAGATCATGGAGCTGAGCAGAGCAGTGTGCCTCTGTGTTCATGCACAGCTCAGGCTAGCAGGCTCCTGGAGAGGTCTAGCAGAATGTACAGAGCAGTCGCTGGTCCCCAGAGTGCCTGTGGTAGCACACCCCTGCCCCCAGGAACTTGCTGAAAATGCACATTTGCGGGTCTTGCTCTAAACTGCTGTCTCGCCTGAGTCCAGGTTTGCTTCTGTAGCAAAGTATCATAAACGGAACAGCTTGAAAACAACAGAAATTTATTCCTCACTGTTCCCAAGTCTAGAAGTGGATACCAGAGCCTCACATGGTTGGTTTGGGTGCTGACACTCTTCAAGGCTATAGAAGACTGATTCTCTGGAAGAGGGAGATCGAACTCTCTCTCTCTCTCTCTGTGGATACTTTTATAAGGGTACTAATCTTATGCAGGGGGGCTCTGCTTTTGTGACCTCACCAAAGGCCTTACCTGGCAATAACGTCATGTTGGGGTTTAAGACTTCAACACAGGAATTCCGGGGGTTACCTTCAGTTCATAACATCTACCAAGACAGAGCCTAGCACTGTTTATACAACTCCACTGGCCAATCCAGATACACATGGAGGCTTGAGAGCCATGAATTCAGAGACAACAGCAGTGTCCCAGGATGAACTTCACCTACTGAGGTGGGAGACAGGTGTGAATGAGGAAGCCAACTTGAGTTCCAGGGAACATGACCTTTATGGCTCGCAGCTGCTCAACAAGGACCTGAGCAGCATCTGTCTTGGAGAAGTCCCAGCCCACAGATTCAAAACACAAACCGGAAGCCTCCAGGACAAGCTGCACTATACTACTTTACCAAGCAGCCCTTGACTTTGTGAGTTTCTCTCTTCCTCAGGCAGAATCTGTGGAAGTTGGGCATCTCTCTTGGGCTGAGAACTCCTTGCAGATCCTGGTGGGTCCGGTGGCTTGGATCTGGATGTAAGAAATTGTCGGTGGGAGAGACGGTTCCGTGGTTAGCGGCCCTTATGGCTCTTGCAGATGACCCAGGTTTGGTTTCCAGCATCCACATGGTAGCTCACAACCATCCACAACTCTGGTTCCGGGGACTTGACACCGTTATGTTGACTTTATAGAGTACCAGGCACACGCATGGTGCACAAACATACATGCAGTCAAAACACACTCTCTTTCACACACACACACACACACACACACACACATACACACACACACTCAAACTTGAGTGTGCACGCCAAAAAAAAAAAAAAAAAAAGGGAAATTGTTGGTAACCACTGGTAAAGGGGCAAGAGGACACTGGGAAGAACACAAGGACATCCTACTGCCTCAACCCAGAATGCAACACGTCGTACTTCATGCCACTAAGCCGCCATTGGCCCTTCCTTGACTTCAATAAGTATGTGTCTCTTAGAGATCCAGGAATGGCAGGAGAGGCCATGGGAATGTTTCTCTCTAGGGCATGCTTCTATGCAAGAAGACCTGGATGGAGAAAAAGAGACTCGTGTAAGGGTGCTTTGTGGGAAAGAAAGTGGACATTCAAGTCCTTTCCCAACTTGAGGTTTGACCAAGCTCTAATTCTCTGGTTCTGAAAATGTATTAAAGTTGCCAAACGGGTCGAACTTTTTTTCTAAGGGGTTCTGTAATTCTGGGAATAATTCGGTTCTTAACAGTGTCATGGCAGCCCCTCCAGGCCTCTGGCATCTGGGACTGTGGCAAGCCGCCGGGTCCAAGGCACAACAGGGGTGGGGCTGCTGCCATGGGCTATAGGCAAAGGCTGAGTGCACAGCGTCTCTGGCTTACCAGGCCTGGCCCAGGGGCTGAGGCTGTGAGGATCGAAAGAGTAGGGAGGAAAAACAGCCCTTCCTTTCCATTGGGCTGAAAAAGAGAGATATAACTGTCCCCCGTGGGGAGAAAAAGGAAAGATAGGTAAATTCAGGTCCATATTCCCAGCCCAGTTCTAACTCCCGAATCTGTGGTTTTGTAGGGCAGTAGGTACTATAGAGTCAGGTGCATTGGCTCCATTTGGGTGAATAAGGCAGGGACTGATCTGGAGCAGCTCCCACTTTACTGACCTTGTTCACTATGAAAATGTGCCACCACCACCAACAACAACAACCCATGCTTAGGAGCATCCTTCTCCTTGCAGCATCCGGGCCGAAACCCAGAGGAACAAGTAAGGAAGGCAGTGGAGGGGGTTGAGCAACCACCCACGACTCCTGAGCCTAGCAGCCTCGACTGTCACCATGAACAGGGAGGGGTCACCATGGCCCGGCTCAGCCTAGCCCCTGGAGCACTGGCACTGTGTGCCACTCTTCTTCTGCTCCATTTTAGTTAAGATGTCAGCGTTATGGGGACTCCAGTGGAGAAATTCCTAATGGGGTCAGAGCCCTGGGCACTAACATCAAATGCATCTTCCTTCTCATGGGGACAGATGGGATTAATGGCCATTGTTCCAAGGTCCTGTACATTAGGACATTGAGCCCTTTGCTGAAAGATAAATTGCAGATGTGCCCTGAGGGAGGATGAATCACATTGATAATTCCCTTGATTAAAGCCCATTTATTAAAGATCCTGATGGCGGGTTTTTTTTTTTTTTTTCTTTAGTAGATAGATTGGGAAGTACTTCAGCAAAGAGAAAGAGGCATAAAAATCCAGTCCATCTTGGTCGAGTTCTTTCTTCAGAGAAAGGAGTAAACAATACTGCTCACTCCTTGTACTCTAGGAGTCATACCTTGGAGGGAAAGGGGCAGGGAGAGGAAAAAGGTGGGTGGAGCAAAGGTTCACATGAGAGTATACAGAGGCCTGCCCTGTTACGCTTGGAAATTCATTCTCAGAGTGAGTGGGAGACCCCTAGGTTTATCTGAACCACAGGCTGCAAGATCGACTGCATGCAGCAGAATCGAAGAGTTTTTTTTTTTTTTTCCAAACTGCCCTGAGCTCCTTCCCCCACAAAGCTACCACTTCACATTTTAGCAGAAGTATTTTGAAGGCTGTCAGAGATCAGGGGTTGGGGGACAGTTATAACCCATACTTGGGACTGGGTGCCTGGGTCTGTGGAATCCACAACAGCTCTGGTCTAGATGCCCCATGGCAAGCTGAGGTCTTCGGCAAGCAGAGTCTAGCTTTGAGATGCACTTATAAACACTAGGCTGGGAGTAGTCTGTCCCACATGCTGGAAATAGACAAGCTGGACACCCAAGAGGTGCCCTGTGGCACAGAAGAGGGGCTGTGCCTACAAAATACTCCAGGCTCAGAAGCTGCAAGCCTACATCCTGCCTAGGAATCTCAGGACCAAGGTGATCCTACTCCAATGTGCAACCTGAAGCAGAAGGCCTGAGTCGCCCCTCCAGGCCTACATCTCCCATTCTGTAGAAAAAAGTGGTGTGAGGGACAGTTTGGGTGGGCTTCTGAGGGACGGGCTCTAATATGGGTGACTTGGGATACGTGCCTATAAAAAGCTGTGCCAAGCATTTTTAAACACAGCCAAATCTGCCAATGCATCTCCTGCAGCTTGGAGGCCCAGGCTCTTGGATCTGGTTAAGCTCCTGCCTTCTGCCAGGCTGCAGACACCCTCTTGGGTATACTCCCAACAGCAACCAACAAGAGAAAGAGGTGGGTGCTTATGGGGAAAGCCTGAGCCCATGAAGGGCCAGCATCAGGTAGGAAAGATGCCGTCTTCTGTGGGCCATAGACCCGCACCCAACTACCTGCATTCTCAAGTGCCTTTTCCTTAAAATACAAGACAATAGGGCAGCCACCCAAACTGTTACATCAGAACGACAGACCTAGGATGTTCTGAGCACTGGTTTGGGCTAGATTCTTCCCAAGTGCCACCATTCTTGTCCCATATCATGTGGCCCCCATGTGACCGTCTTTCTCTTCCTATTCTCTGTCCCCTTTTCCCATTCCTTCTTCAGCTGCTCCAAGAGGCTAAACCCCTTAGAAAAGGAGACCCTGAGCCAGGTAGTGGTAGTGCACACCTTTAATCCTAGCACTTGGGAGGCAGAGGCAGATGGATCTCTGTGAGTTCAAGGCCAGCCTGGTCTGCAGAGTGAGTTACAGGACAACCAGGGCTCTACAAAGAAACCCTGCCTCAAAAAACCAAGAGAGAGAAGAGAAGTAGATGTTCCAATGCCACCTGGAGCCAAACTTGCTGTGGTCCATCGGGGAGGCCCTGACATCGAGCCCTTAAACTCTGAAGTTTCCTCAGCAGAAATTCGACTGGCTAAGAAGGAGAATCTGGGCTGGGGAATACTCCAGGCAAAGACCCCTGAGGAGGGTGTGACCCCTCTATGCAACCAGTGGATGTTTTTCCCCTACAGTTCAGCTTCCTGGGAGTGAAGCTAGGTGAATCCGTTCTCCTCAGGATGGGAGGAAAGACCACTGAAGGAGGCCAGGCAGCTGCATGACAGACTTGGGCGTCCTTACCACAGACAGAGCTGAGTGCCAGGACCTCCACAGCCCAGCTTAATTACACAGCAGTGTGCTAAACTACATGTCTGGACCAGAAATCACTGTGTCCTCCAAGGATGGTTGTCTGAGAAAATTACCTGTCCCATCCAACCTAGGTGGAAGGAAAGAAGCAAGCCAGGGCAACCAGACAAGTGTCTGGTCATATGCAGACTCGGCTACCTGGTTAGACCCATCTGGTCTGCCCCACACCTGGCTCCTCCTCATGACTGTATTAACCCCATCTGGTCTGCCCCACACCTGGCTCCTCCCCATGACTGTATTAACCCCATCTGGTCTGCCCCACATCTGGATCCTCCCATGACTGCATTATCTCCATCTGATCTGCCCCACATCTGGCTCCTCCCCATAACTGTATTAACCCCATCTGGTCTGCCCCACACCTGGCTCCTCCCCATGCCCCATCTCCCTGTGGCTGGACTCTGTGCTACCACTGTAGATTATCCCTGGAACTAGGGTGATAGGAACATAACGTAAGGTAAGGCCTAGAATAAAAGGTCCCAGACACTGTGGTTTAAAGTATCTTCCTTTATTTTATGTTGGGTTTTTTGCCTGCACGTCTGTTTGTGTACCATGTGCCCTGTGCCTTCAGAGACCGGAAGAGGATGCCAGATCCTCTGGAATTGGAGTTACAGACTGTTGTGAGCACCGTGTGGGTGCCGGGAATTGCCGGGGCTCTTAATTACTAAGCCAGTCTCTCCAGCCACAGATTCTGTGGTTTAAAGGTAAAAGCCACAGCCTTTTAGAGAGGAGAAGTCCCAGGTCAGGTTATGTAAGGACTCTTTTCCCAGCCTGCAGGCGGCTGCATCTTACCAGGCCTCTTCCTCTTTTAATAAGAACACTAACCCCACTGTAGGGTCTCACCCTTTGACCTCATCTCAACGACCATGGCTCTCAGAGGGGATTACACATGCATGTGGACATGCGCTGAGCCGTGGAGGAGTCTGGCCCTTGGGAGGCTTCCTCAGCTGCTGCCCTCATGATGAACCCCAGGGGACCCTGGGGGAAATCTCAGGATAACTCAGCCTCTTCTCTCTGACTGCCTGCCTCTAGTGGTTCATCTTCACAGGCTCGGGGCCCAGCACAGGCAGAAATGATGAGTTCCTCAGCTTGACCCAGGCTCCCAGGAGCCTGATCCAGTCTCTCTCCTATATGGTGGTCCAAGTCTCCATGGGCAGTGGCTGAAATAGCCACTTTACAGCAAGCTCTCTCTTTCTCTCTCCCTCTCTCCCTCCCCCCTCTCTCTCCCTCCC